>APFE030950148.1:0-11420 GCA_000404065.3 Pinus taeda | reverse complement strand
TGTTGAGATTTTTCAGTTTTAGTCAAAATAGACAAAATCCCAGTGTGTGACAACAATAGAAAATCTGTTGCTGGATTATCTCCAGGTTGTTGGGAGCAAATTAATGCATCCTAAATTTGATGTGAGAGCAGTTAAATTCTCTCTGCTATAAAATAGGTTGTCATACGGATAGCTAGGGGAGAGTGTGTGAGGATTTCTTGATGTAATCTCCAAATTTTGATTAATATATTCATGATGCCTATGTTTGGTGGACGTAGCCCAGATTGGTTGGGTGAACCACGTTAAATACTGTCTTATGTGGTTGTTTATGTTTCTGCTGCGAATTTTATTTATTTGCTGTGCACCTGATCCAACAACCATATTTAATGAACTTTGCAGAATTGATGTTTCTTGACCCCCTGAAAGACAATCCCCATACTGAACCACCCTATGGACTAACTACCATCTGCCAAAATGTAGTGAACTATAATTTTGATAGTTATCTAGGTGAGTCATTTAAGTACTTGGCATATTGAGTTGTCAATTATGTAACTAACCTTTCTAGGCACAAGGATCTCATAAAATAAACTAGTCTCTCAACACCAAAAAATACCAAAAACCAATAATTTAAATTATACAACACTGTTAAATAATTAGTTATGCACCTTTTTACCAACCCAAAAAAACATAGATCTCTCAATACTTCTAAAATGAACTACCTACCCATCCAAAATAGAGCAACTCTTGGCAGTAAAAACTTCGGACAACTTTTATATGATTCATTGCATTAAATTCTAGGTGCGTGGAGGGGTCCATAACATCTAAGTCAACGTGGCCATTCTTAAGTCGATTGCAGATTCTCGGAATATTCTGGGATCTGATGAACCGCTCATGTTCGTCGGATCCAGGAATATTCTGGGAATCTGCGATCGACTTAATCTCACCGGGTCAATATTGTTTAATGAAATCTAACTTTACAGCTAACCAAATTTGAATTACCATGTGAAAGGAATTGATAAAATGGTACTTACCAATTCTCAATCGTGCTGACCATTTTGCACCACTTATGTAACTAATAGATGGGCACCGTCCATCCTCCAGTCTTCAATACAAATACTATGTCCCACGGTTGCGCTGTAACAGCTAACAGTGCACCACCATGGCTTTCGTTGAGTAATTTATCATATTATCGCTGCTTTTACATCCGTATACATGTCTTGGCACAAATCCTTGAATCTTGTTTCTAGTCGAACCCTGTTCATAGCCATTTGTTGACCACCAACCAGAATGGGATCTGACGTGTAGACCTTGAAGCTGCGCTCTGAGTGCAGAATTCAGAATTCTAATAAATCCCCGCGCAGGCCATAGCAATCATGGTTCAACTGGAGAAATCAGCGAAGAAATTGTTCGAATTTACGAGGCGAGCGTGGGATTTTAGAAGTGTCAATCCTTGTTGTCATCGACTGTGTCGTTTAACGCAGGCTACACAGAAAGACAACCGAAAGACGACACCGTTGACGAAGACACTATTGGGAAAAAGAAATCCCATTTCATTAATAGAGCTTATGCTGGTATATATATATATATATATATATGGTTAGAGGTGTATATATAAGAAGATGTATATATTCTATTCCTAAATTTATGGAAGTCTCTTCTATTTAAACTTGTGATTTTATAAAAGTAAACAATAGTTTTCATTCTCATTCATTGGGCTACTTAAATTGTATAAAGAATTCTCCGAGACAAACTTCAATGCTCAAATGAATTGAGATGGAACCTTTTCTTGAATAACTTGTGACTCCTATTTATTTATAATGATTATTCTTAATTTAAATGAAGTGAATAAAACTGAAACCTCAATTCCCATTTTATTATCCACCTATCAAATAGTGGTCTACAATAAAACATGGTTGGATACTTTGAGCATAATTAATCATATAGATTTTATTATATCTATCATCTCACAAAAAATATTTTATTTCTTGAAATCACATTGGTAACACAAGGGCCTAGTCTTTTAACTAAAACAATTTCCATATGTATTAGTTAATAATGAAGATAGCTTGTACATTAGTCATACATTTATTTATTGGCATTGCTAGTGTTCTTAATGCCCTACGTATCATCACCATCTCACTTTTCTTTTTTTTTTTACAGATATCATAGGCTTTTACAAAATCCTAGGTTTTTTTCCAATTGATGGGTTTCAAGAAACTTAGAGTGTTTTATTATAGGTGATGAATGCAACTCTTCTAGTTCACATTATTTTAAGGAAAATAATTACTAAAAAAGTGTATTTTATATTTTAATGTATCGTGTTATTATGTATAACCTTTAGGAGGGTTAGGAGTTATGTGAAACTTTTGGGATAGTTGGACCACAATGTCATTTTTTAGCCATTCTTGAGAGACTTCCTCTATCCATTTTGGAATAGGTAAGGATAAGGAAAAAAGAGATCTTTCCTCCTAGTATTGCCTTGATAAAGTAGTAGCCACCACTTTTTCTTAACCTTTCATATATATAATCTCATAGTCATAGCTAAGCATTTTAGTGAACACCGTATGTTGCTTTAGGGATGATTATCTTCATTTTTAGAAAATATTTCAAATTGATGATCATCCTTGGTATGGAAATGTTTCTTAATGAGATACGAGTTTAAAGCCTCAACTACATGAAGGGTCCCCATCATCTCTTTCTCATAAAAGGATTTTCCTAAATTGCAATTGCACAGCTTAGTGAGTCCCAAGGGCCACCCTTCCAACATCACAATCCAAGAAAAAGGTCTTAGAGCAATTTGGCATTGCTAGGACTAGGGTAAAACAAATGGAATCATTTAATTTTGAGAAATATTTCCAACCTTCCTCACTCCATAAGAAGGTACTTATTTTATTAAAGTGGTTAGGGGAGCAACATTTTTTTATAATTTTTCATTAACCTTCTATAGTAACCTGTAAGTTTTGTCAACCCACGTAAATTTTTCAAGGTCTTGTAGTGGGGCCAATCTTGCATAGATGCAACATTCTTGGGATCTACTTGTGCACCATATTGACTAGCAATGTAACCTGAGCGCTCGGCTTCTAGAGTTTGAAAAGCACATTTGGAATGCTTGAGAAAATACTTTTGATCTCACAAGAGTTGTAATTTTTTATCAGTATGTGCAATGTGAGTCCTAAAACTTCTACATTTTCATGTAGATTAATATATCATTGGATAAGACCAACACAACATTTCATAGGAACAATGAAAAATCTATTGAAAATAGCAACAAGAAATGATAAAAAAAGAATCCAAAATATTCCCAATTTAGTTTGTCATTGAATTAAAATTCAAATTTAGCCTCACTAGCTGCTTGGAATTAACTAATTAATTCATTATGGATTAATTAGTTGGAGAAATTCAAGTTAGAAGTCTTTCTGAATTCATGCAACAGTTATCCCTTAAATTAAAGAGATTGTCCCTTAATTAAGGAGATATGATTGCATTATATTTGAGTTGTAATTTGTTAGCTCAGTTTACTGAGTTAAATCCAGTTAAATTAGTTCCAAATTGTTTGAGGAACTAATTGTGAATTCAGTCAGTTAATGCATGCATGCATCCAACTAGTGTACTCCAGATAACTGAAGATTCTCTCATCAGTAACACATGCATGTCTATTCTGAGAAAGACCCAGTTGAGCTAAATGTCAAGGACGGTGTACTATCAGTTGCATGTTTTCTCCCATAAAGGAAACTCATGCATGCAGAAGGAATAAGGTTCCTTGAGGATTGCGCAATTTTATAGTGTTATGGATCTAATCTAAAAATATATGATAATAGAAATAAACCCAAGAAATAACAAGATCTGAATATAGATAAATGCTTCACTTTATTGATCAAACCCTTAAGATAGGGCAACACTATACATTCACTTCTTAAGGAAGGAGAGCACTCCACAAGCCATATGCATGTTCATACAATAATTCCTTGACATCTCTCAATGGGGAGTCACTAGCCTCTATATAGGCCACATACATACAATACCATGGGTCATTACCATGGTTCCCTCAATACCATTTATATAATACCATGGGTCCATTATATTATTACTAACTACTTGTGGTCATTTACATGATACAGGTTAACCACCTTATTTATTATTATGGCGCATCCCATTATTATATTATTCCCTTGGGTACCTCCCTTTGTACCCCATATTATCCCCCCTAGGTATACTACATTCCGCCCCCCTTAACATGTTTCGTCCCCAAAACATGGGAAGAAAACAAATAATAAAATCTACTCAAAAGAGTAGTCCATTGGTACCATGCATGTGCATCTAGCCATCCAAGAAAAAGGTTAACATTGATCTCGTTGGTGCCTCGCTCGCTTGAGATGGAAGTTGACCTTGGCAACTCTTTTATGTTGATGTGTAGTAGGTGGATCTTCGCTCCTCTCTATTTGTCATGCGAGGGGTGTTGTCCTTGAGGTTAATTCGTTGCCATCTTGTTGGTTGTTTTCTTGGGGGGTGATGTGGGTGGTGATATGCTCAAGTGTTAACCAACAACGTATCCTTCTTTAATTCATCACCTAATGGAGCCTGATGGGTATGCGGTACCTGTTGTGGTGCTTGTTGTTGTTTCTTATCTTTCAATATTACTTCAACCACTGAGTCCCCCTCTGATGTAACATTTCTACTTCAGCCTCTACCTATTTTTTTGGTACCTGGTTTGATGTTTGTGTGTGGTTGTCGACCATCAATGGCTCATCATCTGATATGTCAATCCCTGGAACATCTTCTGCTTCAGCCTGCGTGGACTCTACCTGTTTATTGATGGAAATTTCTTGTATTTATTTTTCTTCCTTTTATACTAGAGCTTCAGGAATTTCTTCGGCACATTAATATTGATAGTACCCATGAATTCCATCCAAGGATATCTCAAAATAACATCCATGTTATCCAGATCTAACGTATAAAAATCACCATGCAACACAAACTTATCCATAGAAATCTTCAAATCCTTATAAACTTGAACATCCTCATCATGAACTTGTGTGCTTTCAATGTGTTTTGTTGGAACTTGCAATTTTTTTGCCAAATTAACATTGATAAAATTATGCCGACAACTAGGATTTCTGGACATAACGATCTTCTCATTCCAAATGAATCCATGAACCTGCAATAATGATATACTAGTAGAAAATAACCCCTTACATGTCTCATTCTTCTATTTTCTAGCATGAGACAATTTGTCTAAAAGGACTCTTTCAAATTCTTCATCTGACAGTTGGGTCCATTGCTTGTTCTCAAATGAGTGCAACCATTTGGACGCCTCATCTTGGAAATTAAGCGGTACCATATGCCTCCAAAATTTCCCATATTTGAACTTTTGTCTCTGTATGAATTCTTCAATAGTAGGGTTATCATCTTTTCCTGTAAAATATAGCATCTACATGAAGAGGGTTTGGGAAAAACTCACTTACTTAGCAAAAATTTTAAATGGCCACAATTCTGTCAATATTGCTCAGAATCCCTATTATGACCTGTTTTCGGAAATGGAACAACCATTCTACATCTTTCCATGTGGTAGAAATCTCGATCTAGGCACTGCAATTTCAGATCCACGCTGCAACTATCCCGCCGTCACATAAAATCTCTGAAAAAAGTGTTGATTTTAAATCAACGATATCTCCCTCATCCAGACTCCGATTCGACTGATTTTTTTTAACATGGGTATTTTTTCACAAAAAATCTAAATCTGCAATTAGATTCTACAATGTTTGCACCAGAATGTACAGATCTAGGCCGCAAACTTGCCGCCCTAAAAAAAAGTCTGCAACACGACTGATTTTTCAGATCAGCGATATATCCTTCATCCGGACTCCGATTTGGCCGATTTTTTTTTCAACTTAGGTATTTTTTCACAAAAAGTCCAAATCTGCAATAGATTTTGCAGATTTTGCACCAAAACATATAGATCTGATCTGCAAACTTGCTGCCCCAAAAAATTCATGCCAAAAAAAATATATACTCTCCACTCTGCCCAAGAAAGTGCTCTGATTCCACTTGTTATAGCTCTGATCCCACTTGTTATAGCTCTGATACCACTTGTTATGGATCTGATCTGAAAATATATGATAATAGAAATAAACCCAAGAAATAACAAGATCTAAATATAGATAAATGTTTCACTTTATTGATCAAACCCTTAAGGTAGGGAAACACCATACATTCACTTCTTAAGGAAGGAGAGCACTCCACAAGCCATATTCCTGTTCATACAATAATTCCTTGACATCTCTCAATGGGCAGTCTCTAGCCTCTATATAGGCCTCATACATACATTACCATGGGTCATTACCATGGTTCCCTCAATACCATCTATCTAATACCATGGGCCCATTACATTATTACTTACTACTTGTGGTCCCTTACATGATACGGGTTAACCACCTTATTTATTACTATGGCCCATCCTATTATTACATTATTCCCTTGGGTACCTCCCTTTGTACCCCATATTATCTCCCCTACGTATACTACATACAGGGTGTGAGATTAGTGTGAGTGATTAGTGTTACACTTGGTAACAGGAGGATCACCCAGGAGAAACTATGCAAGCAAATAGGAGGCTTGGAGGGTAGAAGAGAAAGTTTATGAGAAGCCTCGATTGCCTATGAGTATCCAAGAGGATTGTACTAAGAGCTGGTTAGCTATGAGAGCTAAGGCTTTGTGTAATTCTAAGATATTTCCACCTTGTATGATAATACAGATAGTGGGATTTTTAGGTGAGGCTTTTCCCTGAGCATTTTCTGTGTTTCATGTGCATTAATTATCCTTCTTATGGTTATATGTGTTCAGCTATGATTCAGCTCAATCTTTAAGCTTTCGCAAGTTTGATAGTAGAAGTAGATTATAGTATTTTGCTTTGGTATATTGTATTATCGAGTTAATCTACAGTCAGATTTTCTACGTAGATCTCAGAGGTAGATTTGTAGGGAATTTGTGGAATTTCTACATGGTATCAGAGGTAGCTGATCTATAGAGAAATTTCTACAAAATCTTGTCAATGAATCTCTAAAAGGTAGATGGAGCATTGCAAAATCCAAAGGGCATCACTAAAAACTCACAATGACCTTCATGTGTGCAACAAAAAAAAATGTTTTAGGGATGTTCTCTTTCATCCATATCTGGTGTTGTCTTCAATGAAGGTCCACTTTAGTGATGAAATTGGCTCTATGTTAGCTCATCCAAGAGATTATAAATAATGGGAATGGGAATTTTTGTCTTTGATGGTCAGCTTATCGAATCCAAAAAATTAGAAGACATGTCACAATTGTGGTATTTGCTTAATACCATTACCATAGGTAAGGATTAAGCCTTGGCACTCTAACGTATTTCTCAAGCCTCTAGTAGTTCATGGATGATATTTTAAGTTTCAGTATTTTGTGTAAAATGATACCTACATGGATGTGCATTGTGTGATTAACTATTAAAACCAAGGAATGTCATCATCATGTTCACCGTGTGAAGGTGGTAAGGAGTGGGATGTTTTAAATACCAATTGATGCTCTATCAAACCTTGTTATAAATCATTTAGGTTCTACAAGGAATGAAATGAAACACACATAAAGATAATATATTAGATAGAATAATAATATAGTGAAAACTCAAGTTATATTAATGAACAAAATAGTTGAATGTTGTATAACACAAATTCCCTAGAGTGGTGGCAGTTTATCTTTGAAGAGAGAGAGACAAAAACTATGCTCATTCACAAAAACTATTATAAGAGGCTAAAGGAATAAACTTTTAACATAAACAAAGAACACTATATGTCAAAAACTAACCCTAGAAGATGAAGTACCAAATATTTACAATTTCCCCAACGAGTTATTAGTTGATACGTCAACCTCCCAAGGGCACAAATTTTACATACAATATTTGGTCCATTGTAACATGATCAATGTAATCGATATTGAGTTCTATGGGAGGCATACACTGTGCATACATTTAGCTACCTTTAATATGTCCAATAAATATGTAAAATATAGTTGAAGGAGCTCCACATAAAATACTTGGTGCAAGCCAAGGAAAGAGTGAGTACTCAATTCAGACGAATTTTCACCCACATCCTTTGAGATTGTGTAAGTCCCATATTGGAGTGCTTTGAGCTTCCTATGGGGTGATATGAGGCGATCTTTCTATCAACCACACATTATTAAAAAATTAAAACTTGTGGGTAACTTGATGTTGATCATGTCCACATCATGTCACTGATTTTATTTGGCTTTTGGTAGAATATCATGAACTTATTGTGGGAGGTGCTAGATCTAGTAAACAAATTTGGTTGGTCTATATACCTCATCCTAAGAATAGGAGGACTCTATCTATGAACATATAATCTGTAGAGTGGAATCAATGGGGAAAATGGCTAGAACACCAAGCACACTTAAAAATAATATGGCCAATAAAACCATGAAGAGATTTGTTATAGCTATGCTAAACATATAGAAGGATTCCATCCCATGTACCTGGGTGTTTAGATATATATGTGCACAATATTAACACAATAATCCTATTGACCAGTTCTTTTCTTCCATCTATTTTGGGATGAAAGGCTATTGTTTTAGTGAACTTGGAATCCATAAAAGACGATAGGGTCAACCAAAAGGTGCTAAGGAACATGTTGTCCATGTTGAATAAATAGTTATCATTGATATCGAAGGGCACTCCCAGTGTGTTTCACAACATGTGCTTAAATGCCACTCGAGGATCCATTAACTCTAGCGATGCATCAATTTACTAACACCTACGGGTTTTGTTCTAACAGTAATCATGATCCCAACAAGTGGTATCAGAGTCTTTCAGGCCAGGTAGTAACTCCATTAGGCAGAAAAACTGATTCATTTTCATTCAATCAGGTAGGTTTGTTATATACATGAGGGAGAGACTGTTCAATTCATCTCCCGATGACTGTTCACATTTCTCATTTATTTATTTACAGATATTTACCCAATCACAAGGATTAGGTGTCAAAGTTCCCCCCCCCCCCCCTTAATCTAAAGGGATGTTGGTGAGTCCAAGCATCGTTCTTGAATCATTCAGCTTTTCTCTTCCAAGCGCTTTGGTGAAGATGTCTGCAATTTGCTCATTTGTGGAACAATGATGGAGATGATTGTTTTGGCCTCAACATGATGTCGAATCAGATGATATTAGTATTATGTGCTTTGTTCGATCATGGACTTTGGGTTCTTGGCCACTTTATTGCAGAGGTGTTGTCAATCATGAGTGGAGTTGATTGTACTTGTTTTACCTGCAAATCTTCAAGAATTTTCCTGAGCCACACAATTTCTTTTGTTGCTTCAGCTGCTGCCACATATTCTACTTTTGTTGTGGAATCTACTGGAACTGGTTGTTTGCGTGATCTCCAAGAGACAGCTCTTGAACCAAGACTCATAGCATATCCTGAACTAGATACCCCAGTTTCTTTGTCTCCATCGAAGTCTGAATCAGAGTATCCGATCAAGCTGAAGTCATCCACCTGTGTGTACTTGATTCCAAAGTCTTGAGTTCCCTTCAAGTACTTTAGAACTCTTTTTGCAGCAGACCAATGCTCCTCACAAGGCTTTTGCATAAACCTGGAGAGGATTCCAACAGCAAATCAAATGTCTGGTCTGGTAGTAGTTAGGTAGTTGAGACTTCCTACAAGCTGTCTATACTTTGTTGCATCCTCAAATTCCTTTTCTTCAATAGATGTGAGCTTTAAGTTTTGTTCCATTGGAGTAGTAAGAGGATTGCACTCTATCATGCCAAACCTGTTCAACAAATCTCCAATGTATTTCTTTTGAGAAAAAAATATGGACTTTGGATGTTGGTTTACTTCAATGCCAAGATAGTAATGAACATAGCCCAAATCAGTCATTTCAAAACTTTTCCCCAATTCCTTCTTTATGGATGCAATGTAGCTTTCATTGTTCACTGTCATTAAAAGATCATCTACATATACCACAAGATATACAACTGTTTTGCCAACTTTCTTGACAAATAAAGTTGCATCATCAAGATCAAAATGATTGAAGTTGAGTTTCAGAGGATGCTCAGTTAGTTTTTCATACCAGGCTCGTGGTGCTTGTTTGAGGCCATACAAGGACTTCACAAGTTTGCATACTTTATGTTCATGTCCTTTCACAGCAAATCCTTCAGGCTGGGGCATAAAAACCTTTTCTTTTAGATCTCCATTCAAGAAGGCAGTTTTTACATCCATTTGATGGACTTTCCAACCGTTCTGAGCTGCTAGTGCAAAGAGTGTCCGGATGGTGGCCCATTTTGCTGTGGGAGCAAAATTTTCCTCATAATCGACCCCTTCCTTCTGTTCAAAACCTTTTTCCACAAGCCTAGCTTTGTGCTTGTCAAGTGAGCCATCAGCTTTGTACTTGTTCTTGTAGACCCACTTGCAGCCAATTGGTTTGGTTCCAAATGGAGGATCAACCAGCTTCCAAGTGTCGTTCCTTATGAGGGCATCATACTCCTTTTGCATTGCTTCTTTCCATGCATCATGAGAAGCGGCTTCTTTAAAGGAAGTTGGTTCAAAATCTGTAGACAAGTTCAATTCACAATCATAAGAAACATCCATATCAATAGGTGAATTAGAGTCATCTACATCACCTCCATTTTGTCAATTTGCATTTCTGGTTCCTGTTTTTCCAATTTCATCAAGATGAACACTTTCAAGTGTCTTTGTCAGCCACTTTGGGGGACCTTTCTGAGATGGTCCAGGCTGCTCTGTTGATTGAGTTGGGAGAGAATCAAGATTGAGTCTCCCAATTCTATCAATTACATCACTTAAAGCATCATCCGTTGTTGGAGTTTCAGTCGGGGAGAGTATTCTTCAGAAGAAGATTCCACATGTTGATCTAGTATAGGAATCCCCCCTTCAAGATGTGGAATCTGATTTTCAAATTCTTGAAATGATTTCATTTTTGCGAATCTATCCAAGCGATCAAGTTTCCGCTCAACAACATTGTCAGATTTGGATGATTCAAGAAAAATTACATCTCTAGATATAACAAACTTTTTATTTTCTTCATCATAGAGGCAGTATGCTTGGAGGTGTTTGAATACCCCAGGAAGATACACTTATGACTTTTAGCACCAAGTTTGTTTCTATGTACCTTTGGTATCAAAGCATAACAGGTGGAACCAAAAATCCTGAGATGTTTTACCGAGGAACATGTCCATACCACAATTCTAAGGAGTCTTGTTTCTTATAGAATTAGATGGACATCTATTCTTTATATATGCAGCACATAGAACAGCATCAGCCCAAAACATTATCTTTACATTTTTGAAGAAAAGCATGGATCGTACCATGTTCAAGATTGTTCTATTCATTCTTTCAGCTACACCATTCTGTTGGGGATTATAAGGCACAGTTGTTTGATGTTTAATCCCATGTTGGC
>APFE030950143.1:0-28248 GCA_000404065.3 Pinus taeda | reverse complement strand
TGTATAGTGAAAGATGTTCAGGACCACTACAGGGTTGTTTCTACAGGTACCAGGGTTGGAGGATTATACAAATTGGATGTGACAGTGAAGCGCCATGTTGCATTGACATCCCAAGAGACATCGACAACAGAATTATGGCATCACAGGTATGGGCACCTAAATTACAATGATTTATTGTTGTTACAAAGGAAATCAATGGTTGAAGGTCTTCCTGTTATGAAGTGAACTTTGATCACTCAAAGCAAATATACAAAGGATATTCTTAAAAAGTTCAATATGACAGATTGCAAAGCTATGTCAACTCCCTTAGAACAGAATGCAAAATTGTACAAAGAAGATGGATCAAAAGAGGCAGATGGAACATTATATCGTCGGTTAGTGGGAAGTTTGAACTATCTCACCACTACCAGACCAGACATTGCATACTCAGTCAGTATCCTTAGTCAATTCATGGGTAAGCCTTCAGGAAATCACTGGAATGCTGCAAAGAAAGTTCTCCGATACTTAAAGGGAACAATGAATCTTGGTATTATGTATACTGATGTATCTGATGTTGTACTGACAGGTTTTTCTGATTCAGATTGGGCAGGAAATCCAGATGACAGACGATCTACCTCTGGCTATACATTTCATATTGGATCAGGGATCATAGCTTGGAGTAGTAAGAAACAACCAACTGTTTCTTTATCATCAACAGAATCAGAGTATAAAGCTTTGACCAATGCCACCTGTGAAGCTATTTGGTTGCGGAGAATTCTTGCAGATTTTGAAGGAGCGCAAAGTGGTGCAACATGTATCAATTGTGATAATCAGAGTGCTATCAAATTAGCACATAATCCAGTTTACCATGCTAGAACAAAACATGTTGAGTTACAGTACCACTTTGTACGTGAGAAAATTGAGTCAAATGAAATTGGACTGATATTTTGTAACACCAAGGATAATGTGGCTGATATAATTACTAAGCCCCTTGGTAAAATCAAATTTGAAGTTTTTAGAAGTCAGTTAGGTATTGTAGAAAATCCATTTCTCCATTAAGGGAGGATGTGAGAATAATGCAGAAATAGAATCAGTTATTAGTCATGAGTGGTTGAACTGAATTAGTTAGGAATTGGTTGCCAGAATTAGTTGTGAGTTTCCTATATAAGTGTCATGTAATTGAGCAACTGATTTAATCAAGTTGTGTGAGCTTTGTGTCACTTCTACCTCTGTTTCTGCCTGTCTATTTGTTAAAGTTTTATGTTTTATTTGTAGGGGTCTTAGTAAGCTTGGAAATTAGTTTTGATTTCTCTAATAATGGAAGATCCTGAAAGATCTAGTGGGTCTGAGTTATCTTCCTCATTATGTATAAACTAAGATGAAAGTATTGTTGTTAGGTGCGTATGGAAAGTAGGGGTTTCTGGAACAGAGTTGTGGATGTTTCCAACTTTTACACTGGTTCTGTTGTTTATTTGAATTTATGTTTTTGTTTCCTAGCTAGAACTCTACCCATTCCATCATCCGTTTGGAATCAAGGGCCAAATCTTTTTCCAGTTAGTTAATCACTTGAAATTGTGGCACTTGAAATTGATGCCTAATACTTTGGCAGCAGATTTCTCAACTGGAAAAGAAAGGCCGAAATTCAGCCATCGAAGTTATCTAGCGGAGAGAAAGACAAGCAGTTGAGGATTACAATCTATTCTCCTTCCATCCACGTAGCGGAGAGAAAGACAAGCAGTTGAGGATTACAATCTATTCTCCTTCCATCCACGTAGACACGTCAAGACTTGCATGAGTACATTTGGGTTCTCCATCTCTCTATTCACGAATTGAAGAGGACGTAGCGACTGAAATCGAATCACCAGATTGCGATCATTAATTTAAGTTGCAGTTTCTGTACCCACATCCTGCAAGTGGGTACAAGTGTAGATCGTGGTCAATCGTAGACATGACCTGTAGGTATTGTCGCTCTTCTTCCAATGGAATTGTGATCCCGAAAATTGTTGGGGATTTTTCTGGGAAAATCCCAAAAACAACAATAAAAATTTCACACAGAGACAATGCTTTGTTTTCTCACAGGGTCTTTTTCACACAGCGGAAACAAAAAAAAAATTTTGAGCACACAGAACAGTGTATACACACCAAGGATTTATATTAAAAAGAAATGCATTTACATATTATAAACTTCCTCTCTCACAGAGGGATTCACCGCTTGCATTCCACTTCAAAAAAAATTACACAGGAGTTTTTACTCACGCTGCTGCGTGACTCCAAAAATGCAAATCATAGAACAATGCATATCCAGAACAATGCATACTCAAAACATTGCTTGCGCACTGCTATGCATTTCACCTCTCATTACAATACATTTACCAAAAATTACATTAATATATGACTACCAGAGAGAGGACTTACATTGCCATACTTCCGTAAAAAGAAGACAGTGAGAATTAAATGATTTTACTGATATTTTCTATGCCCATACTCCCGCTCAGGAAGAATTAAAACTTCACCAAAAACTTACCAACCACAGTAAATAGCATTTACTGTCTTACTGAGATAAACGGCAGTAAGAAGACTTTCACTTCACGTCAAAATCATTTCCCAGGCTTTCACATCAACATTATCCAAAATGCTTTTGGAACTCTTATCGGATCAGGACTTCATCCCATGACACAACTTGTGTGCACCGATGGTTTCCCCCGATACCGAAATCCCGATAACACATGCCCCGATACCTCCGATATATATATTATAATATATGTATAAAAATATATATAAAATGAGCCACTTGCGGACCCGAAATAATATAAAGCAAAATGTTGATTACCCATCGGGTCCAGGATATCGGGTCGGGACTTCATCCCATGAAAAAGAACTGTCCACTTGGTTTTCCCGATACCGAAATATTTGTGGACCCGATAATTTATCAAAAGGGGTTGATTCCATCGTCGGGTCCGGCCCATCGGCAATAATAAAACTTTAGCTGCTATTTCGCCGATCCGATATCGGCGATCTCTTATCGCTGGAGTGTTCATCGCTGCTACACTCCTTTGCCGATGCACAGTTGGAATTAATTTTTCAACAAAAACTTAGGCCTGTTTGAGGGTTCTTCGTGAATGAAATGAACCCTAAATTTTTGTTATGACTACTTGCAAAAACGCAAATTCTGGTCGGCATTGTTTGGTTCTTGCGGTTGATGGTTATCCAAAGAAAGCAGAGATCTAGCATTTCAGATGGATTCCCTTCATAATTTGCAGTCAAAAGAAAAATATCTTGTACAGATTGAAGAAAAGAACAACCCTGCATCATTCATTGGTAAAAGAGCACAAATTAGAAGTTGCATCAGCAGGTTATATACCCCAAAGAAAATTGTGAAACAGAAGTTTATGAGAGATGGCAATAAGAGGGAGAAGAAAAGTAGTGAGAGGAAAAGTGGGTTCGGGGAGACAACATGCCAATGCAGCTTTGCTTGAAGAGACCAGGAATATTCTTGCAGATGGGTAATTGACACGAGATGTCATTGACGGAAGAAGACGCAAAGCTTGAAGAAGAGCGACCTAAAGAGAGATTGGTTAGAGAAATCTTCGGTGCTAGCTTCAAACCAAAATTACAATGAGTATAAGAATACACATGATGACAAAAATTTTCAAACCAAAATTACTATGAGTATAAGAATACACATGATGACAAAAATTTTCAAACCAAAATTACTATGAGTATAAGAATACACATGATTGACAAAAAATTTCAAGTTTGCAGTAATCATATTGAAGGTCCCTTAAATATGATTAAGGATAAACTTGAAATGTTTGGTCATCATTTGTATTCTTATACTGGTCGTAATGAAGTATAAGAAGAAAGAATACAGAATAAAGAAATTAATTTTTTATAAAATTAGGAGTTATGGTAGGATAGTGGCTAAATTGAAATGTGAGTTTAAGTCTGAAGATCATCAAACTAGTATTTTTTTAAATTTTAGATAGAAGAAAATGTAAAGAATTATATAGAAAAATTTTATAGGTTGACCATCAGAGTTGGTAATACTTAAAAAGACTCTAAGAAGGTGGCTAGATATTTCAATGGTTTGAGATATAACATACAAGATTAAATCAACCACTTATTCCCAAGATCAGTTGAAGAGGCATACCAATAAGCTCTTAGGGTAGAGAAGAAGTTATCTAGAAAGCAAACTCAATATCTGATGGGTAGAGATAAAAGTTTTAGAGGTAGAGGACAACAAAATTGTAGAGGCTAGCTGCAAGTTTATAAAGAAGAGGCCAAGAGCTCACATTATCCAGAACAATTATGAAGAGGTGATTATGGGGCTTTAGAGGTGAAACCCCTTACTCAAGAGGTACAAGTAGAGTTTTTTCTTCGGAAAAATGTTTTAAATAGATATAGCAAATATGTTGGCCATTGATCCTATGAGTGTCCATAAAATCCTTCAAAAAAACCCACGAAATGCACATATTATCCAAGAGGAGAGTGTGGAATCGCCTCCTCATGAAGATGCACATAAAGAGTGACAGTCATTGCTCATGAAAAGAGTCTTTCTTAAGTCTAACAAGGAGATTTAAGAACTTGTTGAAAAAGGCGCACTATTCAGAATGACATGGAAAACGAAGGGTAAAAGTGTTAAAGTTATTATAGTCGAAGTACTCATAATGTTGTGGCGATTGAAATGGTTGATAAACTAGGCTTAAAAAAAGCACATTCAAATCCTCATAAGGGGTTTTGGATGCAAAAAATATACCAAGTCTACTCGAGGTGGATATTGGTGGCCACCCACCTATTCCACTTGGACCCCCACCATTGGCTTTTTTAGTTTCCTTAAATATAGCACAACTTACTACTTTTGGTAGTTTTTTGGGTCCTGAGATTTTAGAGCCAATTTGAGGCCCTAAATGACGTTTTTTTTTGGAAAATGGGCAACCACAAACCATCTAATAGGGGTATGTAGTCCTGAGATAGATGTTTCTAACAAGGTATTGTACGCTTCAAACAAAGATCGTATGCCAAAGTTATGACCCTCGAAAGTTGATTTACCAATTTAACCTAATGGGGCCAATAGACTTTTGGTGCTTCATCTCCTAGGGTTATGTTTTTGGATGTTTAAGGATTTCCATTGTTTTTCAATAGAAAATAGGCCTTCGAGCCTCATTGTGTATATGCCACATCTCTTCTCAAAGATAAGCTAGCACTGCTTGAGCAAGTTTATTTCCATTTTTCATGTAAACAATTTTTAGTACTTTGTTATTAATGAATTGAAGTTTTGTTTTCTTCGTATCTCTATGTTTCTATTCTTAGATGTATTTCATTTTGTTCCTTCATAGAGCTGGATTAGTAGTATCAGAGGAGTTTGTTCTTTTTTTTTTTTTTTATGTGCATGTCCCCAACATCGTGTTAGGGCTTGAATAGGTTGAACCTTTGCAAGGCTGGCCTCGCCGACCCCGATGACCTTCTATGGTAGAAGAAAATAAAGACAAGGGAGCAGGAGATCTTTTAAAAATATTGCTCGAAGAAGCCCTTGAGTGACAAAGGAATGCACTAATGAATAACTCTTCCCAGATCCTTCATCAGATTTCGATTGATGATGCATATTCATCCAACAGTCACTTCAGAGGTGTTGTCCCCTTCAAGGTACAAGTAAACTTTGATATCCCTATATTCAAAGGTCAAATAGACACAAATGTTGTAGATAAATGGTTGAATTTGTTGGAAGGTTACTTTTCAGTCCATAGTTTCTCTGATAGGGAGAATATTACTTTTGCACTGCTTAAGGCTATTCCCCATGTCAAGGACTAGTGGGAAGATTACTATGATAAAAGGGCCAAAGAACCCTCTTTATTTACAAATGCCCCTTCTTGGAACTCTTTCCAACATGTTGTCAAGGAACAATATTACTTCGTGGGGAGCTATGAGGACAAGTACATACAATGGACCACACTACGATAACAAAGGGACCAAGATGTGCATGAGCTCACAAATAATTTTAATACTCTATGAACAAACTTGAGTACCAAGGACTCTGAGCGACTTTTAGTGCTTAAGTCCTGTGACTGCTTGCAAAAAATACTTTCAGGAAGAAATGGAGTTCTTGGATATCTACTCGCTTGGTGTAGCATACCGATATGCTGCCAAGACTTAACAAAATTAAACCACATAAGAATGACTTTGGATCTGTGAATTGGAAGCACGGAAAGAGCACCCACAAAACACATAATAAAGGACAAAGCCAAGGCGAGGTGACTGAGGACAAGTCACTCAAGGCACAAGCAAAGAAAAACACCACGAAGACAAAGAAGAATGTTGGAAAGTGGTGTGAATTCCATAAGAGCCCCACTCATAACACAAGTGAGAGTTGAGCCAGTCACTAGAGTCAGATGCATGTTCTGACTCTAAGTTGGAATCCGACAAGGGGACTAACAAAGGGAAGTAAACTATTGATGTCGTGCTCAATGCCACTGTTGCCACCACCAAGATCTAGAAGATTGAGTTGAAGATCCAAAGGAGGGCGAGTGTATCTTCCACTCACAGATGTGGATGAAGGGTTCTCCACTATAGTTCATTATTGACAATGGGAGGCAAAAGAACCTCATTTCAGCAGAGGTCATGAAGTGATTAGACCTACAAACCACACCACACCCACATTTCTACACCATCAGGTGGCTTCACCAAGGACAAGATCTATGTGTTAGCCAATAATGTCGCCTTTGCAACAACATCAAGCCCTTCACGGATGAGGTACTTTGTGATGTTTATCCTCTTGAAGGTTGTGATGTATTATTAGGCCAACCATACTTGTGGAAGCGTCATGCTGTGTATGAGTCTATGCCTCGCACTATTACTAATGCTTTGGGTAATAAGTTATACAAGATACTAGATGATCCGAGTAATTTTTGCTGACACTTACTTAAACAATAATACTCATTACAAGACCTTTTACTAACATGATTTTGCATGTGAACATGAGTGACACATTATTTAAATAATTATTTACCATCACATCAACATTATTCAAAGAAGTCAAACATAAAAAAAACAAGCAACACAAACAACCAGGAATAATCAAAACACCGATATGATAACATATTTCACCCTGGGGGGAAGGGGCTATATCCCTTAATATTTTTGGAACTAATAATCGCTTTATTAATTCTGAGGCATTCTCCTTATTACAATGGGTTGAATCATCTCATCATATGTGGATCATGCTCCTTAAAGAGTTTCCTTCTCACAAAATGTTCGAAGACACTCACATAAAAAGACATTTCCTCAGCACTAGAGTGGCTACATTTTCTTTGAGAACAAGGTTTCAAGCTCTTACAAAGATCCTTAAAAAGCTCCCACCAAAATTTCTCCAAAAGGTTCTGGCCCCCTGCCCCGAAAAATAAAAAGCTCACATACGAAATTTATATAGTTTTTCCCCAACAAAAAGACACAAGTACCCGTATCCACAATAATTGGAACTTAAGGCATTTTAAGGAAAACTAAGATCCATAATTCTAGGATCTAAAACTTACTCAAGGAAAAAATGGTAAAATCCAAACTTCAAGGATCTCAACCATGCCAAGAGACCTCGAACTCTCATAGAGGAATAGAAAATTAGTTGTAAGGTGAATCCTCACACAAAACTAATTTCTCAAATGGAAAATAAGTGAATATTTTGTGAGTCATTTTCCACTCACTTACAACATTATCCAATTTAGAATTTTAAATGAAATAAGGCATAGAATTATTAATCCCATTTATTCTCTTATTCCAAGCTTTGTCACTTATCATCAAATTTCTTCATGGTGCCCAAAGTAAACTTATGCAGGTGTGGAGATCCTCCTGGATCACTGGAGGTATCCTCGTCTACCACCATCCCTTTGATCTTTGCTAAGCAATGCAGTAAGATCATCTCCCAGACCAGGAAATTTACTTTCTTTCTGATTCGATCTCAAAGTAAGGGGAAGATCATGGCCACATACATGGCCCTAGGGAGGGTTACTCCACGCAGTAAAAATAGGTGGATAAGGTTGTTGAATATTATAGGGACATCTTCTCCTCCACACAAGGGCACCTTTGCGCTGTCAGGTCAAGCATTCAATTGATCTGATTCTCGAAGCACCTCTACCCATTAGGCCGATACACTGTTGCTCCATTATTGAAAATGAAGAGATCAAGTGGCAGATCTAGGAGTTGATGCATAAAGGGCACATCCAACCAAGTTCCTCACCTTGTGGGAGCCTAATTGGACTTGTACAGAAGAAGGATGGGATGTGGAGGCTCTGTGTTGATTATTAAGCACTAAAAAAATCACTGTCATGAACAGGTATCCAATCCCATGGATTAATGATCTTCTAGACCAACTCAAGGGGGCTAAGTATTTCAGTAAGATCTATCTGAAGTTTGGCTATCACCAAGTTCCAATAGAGACCACAGATGTATGGAAGATCACCTTCAAATCTAGGGAATTCCTTTTTGAATGGTTGTTCATGAACTTCTAGTTAAAAAATTGCCCTACTAATTTGATGAGGCTGATGGATGACATCTCTTGGCACTTCAATAACTCATACATGGTGTTTATCTAGACGACATCCTCATTTTCAGCAAAATTTAGGAAGATCACTTGCAACGCATTCGACAGTTCCTTCAAACCCTACAACAACACAAACTATGTGACAACTTGGATAAATGCACCTTTGGCATGAGCCAGGTCCAATATCTGGGTTACATCGTAGATTTGGCTAAGATACAAGTCATTTGGGATTGGCCAACCCTGACCACACTAACAATGCTTCGCAAATTTTAGGGCCTCACAAATTTTTATAGGATGTTCATGTTGGGATTCTCCCATATCACTTGGACTTTGAGTCATATTACCAAGGGTGGAGAGAAAGAAATTTTTTCTTGGTCTGAGTCCCAACACAAGGCATTTGTTGATCTGAAGTACCACCTCTTCTCTGCACCTGTACTCACATTTCTCGACTTGCAAAGCCATTTGAAATTGAGACACACGACTCTGAAATGCCATTAGTGCAGTCCTCACCCAACACATGCATCCAATGGCCTATCATAGTGAGACATTTTCTGATACAATTTGGAAGTCCCCACCTATGATAAAGATATGTATTCTATCATGTTTGCTTGATGGTAATGTAAACATTACATTAAGGGGAAGGAGATGGTTATCCACATCGATCACTAAACTCTCCAGTTTATGCAGAGGGAAGTTGAAGAATGATCACCATCCAAAGTGGTCAATTCCACTTGAACATTAAATAAGAAAAGGATAGCCCAATCATGTTGCGAATTTCCTCAGTCATCCCCCAATTGTAGCACAAACTACTATTCTCAACTCTTATGGTCACGAGACATCTCAATAGCCAAAACTATATAAAAAAGATCCAGAGTTCACCACCACATACCAGATGCTAGTGGATGGCAAGAAAGTTATCAATTTCCACCTACAGGGCACATTATTATGCTACCTGGGCCACCTTTGTGTTCCTTCAGACGAGTGCGCCAAGCTGATTTGGGAGGCACACTATAGTTGGGTCGTAGGATACTTTGGTGTGGACAAAATTGTGCATGTACTACAAAAGTACTTTTATTGGCCAAAACTCAAACAGGATGTTGGAAAATATATTAGATCTCGCACTCCCTATGCCATCGCCAAGCCAACCATCAAGAAGCGAGGCCTATATACTCCTCTTCCTACTCCCAAACAATCTCGGTAATCCATCTCCATAGACTATCTATCTAGCTTCCCTTCTACCAAGCATGGTAGTGACTATGTATTTGTGGTCATGAACATATTTTTGAAGATGGCTATATTGGTGATCTGTAAGAAGAGTATCACAGTAGAGGACACTGTCAAACTCTTCTTTGAAAGAGTGTGGGTACATTTTGGGATCCCGCAGACCATTATATCATATCGGGATAATATGTTCCTGAGCACATTTTGGTCGAGCCTCTAAACACTATTGGACACCAAGCTCACCAAGTCCACTGCATTCCATCCGAAGACTGATGGACAGATAAAGGTTATCACAGGTTGAAATACAACAACCTGTTGTCTCTACAGCTCAATCACAACCTCAGGTTAGTGCTCCCATACCTGGAATGACTCAAGCTCAAATGGGTATTATCACTCCACATCTTGGTCAATCTTCCAGTATTGTGCAATAGCAAATGGTCCAACAACCGTGGTTGGTGCAATACCAACAACCGCAATTCCAACAAACTTACCGAGGACCTGAGCAACAAGGCTTTGTAGGTAATGGACAACCACATTTTCAAAATAGTTATCAACAACCATACTATACTCGTTATGTCCAACAACCTTATCAAAGTTACCAACATTAGATACATTATGCCGGTATGCAAAGACCTACTGCTCAGGCGATTCCATATTATCCTGGGTATGTGTCGCCTAACTTGAATCAACAGTTGCCTTTTGTAGCAACTCTAGAATTACCAGATTTGAACAGGCTGATGAATGATCAAATTGCATACGACCCTTAGTGGCTAGCTCATAAACTTCCCTCCAATATTCCTAAATTCAATGGAAATCCAAGTGAAGATCCATCGAATCACGTAATGACTTTTCATTTTTGGTGCTCATCTAGCACCCAAAATGATGATTCGATTAGGCTTCACCTTTTTCAGAGAATGCTAACTGGTCTGACAGTGAAATGGTATATTGAATTGTCTAAAGCTTTGTTTGATAACTTCAGCACCCTTGCCACTACTTTTCTAACCCACTTTCAGCTACCCATAAGGTACGAAATGGGGGCGGAACTCCTTATTAACATTAAACAGATAACATCCACTCACATATCCGATCATATTCATGAGTGGCAACATCATCGACGAATGGTAAAGACGTATGTTCCTGATCAGATTTTAGCTGATTGGTTTGTTAAGTCCTTATTACCATCTATAACTGAGGACGTGGTAAAAGGAGGAGTTGTCAGTGAAGAGCAAGTCATTGCTTGTGCCCAATATTTAGACTTGATCTATACTCAGTTTGGCATGCTTTACGACAAAATTCCTGACGCTCCCATACCAAAATTTTTCATTCCTCCTCCTCCTAAATTGAATAGGGACTCTCACACTGGCGATGGCATGATCGGTACCTCAAACACGCAAACCGCAAAGGCTCCATCTGGTAAAGCCCTTGCAGTTTCTAGGCAAAAAGTAAATGATAAACCCTTTTCCTTGGAGGTTAATGCCGTGTCATCTGACAAGGTTAAAGATCAAAAGAAACCAGGGGGCAAGAAGAAAGGGAAAAATAATAAGAAGAAACGAGAGAACTCAACTCCTAAAAAATCTTCTAAAAAACCTACTAGGCAAAAGAAACCTCGTTATCCATGTTACATATGTAACGATGAGCATTTCACGAAACATTGTCCACACCAAGCTGAGTTTGGGAAATTTTTAAAAACTTCAAGTACTTCGGCAGTGTTGACTGATCTGTTTCCAAACCCATAAACCAATCTAGTTGCTATCGATCATGCTTCCACATCACAAGTGCTTATGCTATCCATCTCGAAAAAACAAAATGGTGATTTAATATCGACAAGGAAAAAAAATTATGAAAATCCACAGCCTTCAAACAATAAGGCTACAGATCAACCCAGTAGTTCGACAACAACGTCACCAGAAGTTGTTCTGCCCATCATTCTTGAATTAACTATAAAACCGCCAAAGGTAGTAGTACATAAATTGACATTTAATCCTCGTGCTCGAGCAACACAGAATTATAATATAGTGGAGGATCTGGCTCAATCGCCACCCGCTATGTCGACCCTTGAGGTACTGCAAAATTGTCCCTCCCAAAAGCAGGCTTTGTTATCAGCAATAGGTGGGATTGATTCAACAGATTCCAATCTTGTGGCCTTTAACCATAAAGGATACGACCCTCAATTATCGACCCAACTCGTTTTCCTTATCCAGGTAAAAGCCCTCAATAGAACTGTTCATCAAAAAATCATTGGTGAGGGGCCATCTACCTGCATTATGTCAATGAGTTGCTAGAAAAAATTAGGTTCGCCACCCGTGTCGCGATCATACACACCATATGGGATTTTAAGTAACTTGCAAGGTTAACTGGGGGGCAAGACAGTAGAAATTGAGGTCGAAGTCCTTGATGGAAACCTTGACTACAATATCTTGTTGGGAAGGCCCTGGATTTATGCTACGGCTACTGTTATGTCTACATATTTTAGAAAGATTGCATTTCCCTTCCAAGGTGGAATTACAATTGTTGAATAGCTAATGTTTTTCCCCAATAGTTCACAAGCTATTGGAAGCATTCCATTGATCCATGGAAGTTCTCAATCGCTTCAAAATGTCAGAGTAGGTCTCCTAAAAGACCCTTCCTTAATGGGTACTTTTGCCCTCTCGCCTCCAAGTAATTTGGTGGAAGTGGCCACAATGGAAACCTGTCATATGATCTCTTCTACATCATCTAAGATAAAGAAGAACTCTAACCATTTTGACAGTGTGGATCATCACGAGGTGTTACCCCCAAGCCCCATAGAATCTTTGTAGCAATCAATTTTCTGGGCCTGGGCGATGAACCCAAATCAACACTCACCGAGTGTTTGGGTAGATAGGTCTCTAGAATATGGTACCTCTTCCGATCCTTGGTCTCGTATACATTCTAAAAACAAAGGAATCATTCAGTCGATGATGATAGGAGAGATGTCGTGGGAAGATTACCACCATCGTTCCCACCTTCAAGATAACATCGAAGATTATTCAAGCGACCTTAATCATCCTTCAGTTTTTGATTTTTTATCAAACAATGTAAATATAGTGGATTCCAAGCGAAATGTGTCCAATATTGAAGAAACTATCACCATTAATATCTCAACCAAACCTTATGTTGTACATAATATTCATGTTGGAAAATCTTGTTCTCCTTCAGAACTAGAAATATACTACGCTCTCTTTCACGAATTCAAAGATGTCTTTGCATGGTCATATGAAGAAATGCTAGGCATTGACTCAAGAATTATTGAGCATGAAATCAAGATGTATCCAGATGTCAAACTGGTATGACAATGGCTTCGACATATTCACCCAAAGAAAGTTGTTGCCATTAAGTCAGAAGTTGAAAATTTTTTGCATGCTAGTTTCATTTACCCTATTCCTCTAATTAATTGGGTATCGAACATTGTTCCTGTGATGAAAAAGTGAGGAACAATTAGAGTGTGTGTTGATTATAGGGATGTAAATCAAGCGTTTCCAAAAGACAACTACCCTACACCCTTCATCGACTAGATAATTGATGAATGTGTCGGATACGAAATCTTTTCATTCATGGAGGGATTTTTTCGGATACATTCAAATCAATATCCACCCACAGGTCAGTCGAAGACTGCATTTATATGTCTATGGGGAACATTCATGTATTGTAAACTACCTTCCGGATTGAAGAATGCAGGGGCAACTTTTCAGAGAGCAATATACTACGCCTTCCACACAATCAAGCACATCGTTCAACCATATCTCGATGACCTACCGGCTGATTCGCGAAAGCGGACTGATCATCTGCAGCACTTGAGAGCCATATTTCTATAATGCCGACACTACAATATATGACTCAATCCGCACAAATGTGTGTTTTGTGTTGGTTCTGGTCGATTAGTTGGTTTCGTAGTTTCTAAGGACGGAATTCGGCTTGACCCATTTAAGGTTCAGGGAATCCTTGACATGCTTCCACCTTCAAATTTGCTTCAAATTCAGAAACTCCAAGGGAAAGCTAACTTTCTGAGGAGGTTCATTCCACATTATGCTGAACTCGCTAAAGGTTATACGCGTCTTTTGAAAAAAGGAGCACCCTTCCACTGGGGTCAGGTTGCGCAAGCTTCCTTTGATGCTTTAAAAGGTTCCCTAATAAAAGCATCATTAATGTACGCTCCTAACTATCAAAAATACTTTAACCTATATCTCGCTGCTACAGATACAACCATTGCCATGGTTTTAGTGCAAGAAGAAAATGGAATAGAACATCCTGTATATTATTTAAGTTGTAACCTAAATGATACAAAAAGCAAGTACTCCTATGTTGAAAAGCTGGCTTTAGCAGTTGTTCAAGCGGTACAAAGATTTCAACACTATATTCTCTTTTTCAAAAATACCATTGTGTCAGATTTCAACCATATGACCAACATTCTGTCGCGTCAATTACTAGGGCCAAATATTCCAAATGGATAGCCATTTTGCAAGAGTTTGATATGGAATTCACCAAATTCAAATCAAAGAAGTCTCTCGTCTTCACGGAGTTACTTTGTGACCTCCCATTGTCGTCCAACAATTTAAAATCTAAAGCATCAGTTGTGGATGAGATTCTATTTCTGATATCATCAAGCAATCCGTGGTACGGAGATATACTGGTCTATCTCCAAACCCCAACTTTTAGCCCTAATACCTCTCGCTCTAAACAATGGCGTATTCGATACCAAGCCAAACACTACATGATCATTAGTGATGCACTTTACCTTCGTGGTGTCGATACAGTTTTGAAAAGGTGCCTCATGCATGAGGAGGCCGAAAAGGCCCTGAATGACTGCCATTCAGGTGCATGTGGGGGAGATCTATCTGGTTATGCTATTGCACAAAAGATCTTACGAGCAGGTTACTTCTGGCCCACTATATTCGAAGATTGCATAATTGCAGTTAGAAGTTGCCATGCTTATCATATTTTTGATCGCAAAACTAGATTACCACCTACACCACTACATCCAGTAGTTGTTGTTGGGCCATTCGCCAAATGGGGCATAGATTTCATGACATGTAACCCACCTCGGCTGGGGGGAATGGGTAATATTATAGTCACTATTGACTATTTTACAAAATGGGTCAAGGATATGCCTACATTAAACAACAGCAGCGAAACGGCTTCTCTTTTCTTTTTTAATCATGTAGTCTTTAGATTTAGTGTTCCACAGGCTATAGTCACAAATCATCGATCACATTTTCGCAATGACATGATGGTTGAATTGACTGCCAAATTAGGACTATCCCATGATAGTTCCACTCCATATTATCTACAGGCTAACAGACAGGTTGAGGCAATCAACAAAGTCCTTAAGTGCATGTTGCAAAATGATTGGAGTCCGTAAACGTAATTGGCATTTAATCCTTTGCTCAGCTCTGTGGGCATATAGGAGTTCGGTGAGAAATGCGACCGGATTTACGCCTTTCCAGTTGGTGTATGGTCTGGAATCTGTCTTACCAATTCAGTGTGAAATTTCATCTCTCAATCTCGCCATTGATCTCCTTCCCGAAACTTTGGGGAAGAGGCTCATTTCTTGGAACTAATCCACTTGGATGAAACCCGTCGTGCTGCAACACTGGCTAATGAAGCTCATAAGAAATGCGTCAAGGCACAATTTGACAAAAATGTCAAGCCTCATGTCTTCTCAGAAGGTGACCTGGTCTTACGATCAGGACTCTGATAAATTGGGAGCAGGAAAGTTCGAACCATTATGGATGGGCCCCTACATTGTCAAACGAGTATTGACAAAAGGAGCTTATGATCTGGTCGATTATGATGGGATTTGTTATGAAACTAGCTCAAGAAAAGATAGAAAAGATAGATCAACGCCTTAGAATTCAGCCTCTTCGAGGGGGCAACCTCCTTTACATTACATAAATGAAAAATTCTTGGATGATACAAATGATAAAACCTCCTTTCTATATATAGGAGTCTAAGGAGTCACAATATAACCTAGCCGAACTAACAATAATAACATAAAGCCATAAAAATAACAATAGAGGGATTCTATGGGGCACAGTAATAACAATATGGGGACAATAAGGGCACAACAATATTAATAAGGGGTACAACTACAATATTAATGGGGTTAATCACTAGTATTATAGGGACCCAACATGCCCCTCTCCTTCAAAAAAGTGTTGTCCTCAACTCTTGAGTAGTTCTGGATGCTTCTATATAAAATTCTCATCCTCCCATGTGGAATCTTCAGCGGATAAGTTCTTCCACTTGATGAGATGCTCTGAAATTAATCGATTTCATAGCTATCGAGTTCTTGTTTCTACGAATGCTTTTGGTTCCAATATAATTTTTCCTTCCTCATCAAGTTCTAGCAATATTGTTTGAACTGGGAGCTTGTCGCCTATAACCTTCTTTAAACATGAAACATAGAAAACTGGGTGCACTCGAGACGCTGCAAGAAGCTCCAATTTGTATGCCATAGTACCAATCTTTTGCAACACCTAGTACAGAACATAATACTTTGGTGATAATTTATTATCTTTCTTAGCTTTCTTGAGGGACATTTGTTTATTGGTTGTGGGCGTAGGAATACCCAATCACCTACATCAAAACTTCTTCGCTGTGATTTTGATTTGTCTGTTGTTTCATTCTATTTTGTGCCAACACAAGGTTATCCTTTAAGAGTTGGAGGACTTGTTGTTGATGTTTGATGTGATGTTCCACTGCTTGAACCTTAGAATTTTCTCTTAAATATGACGTGATGGATGGTGGCTGTTACCCATAAAGTGCCATAAATGGGGTCATTTTTGTTGTTGTATGGAAGGAAGTGTTATACCACCATTCAGCCAGAGGCAACCATTTGACCATTGTGTCTATTTATCAGATACAAAGCAACGAATATATCCTTCCAAACATTTGTTTACTATCTCAGTTTGCCCATCAGATTGAGGATGATAAGATGAGCTATGAGCTAACTGAGTACCAAGACAAGAAAATAATTCTGTCCAAAAATTTCCAGTGAAAAATGGGATCTCTGTCACTTACAATAATCTTTGGATTTCCATGTAGCTTTTGAATTGTTTCCATAAATGCATAGAAACTGTACTAGCTTTAAATGGATGTGATAATGCACAAAAGTGTGCATACTTGGTAAGTCTGTCAACTACCACCATGATGACACTCTTTCCCTCAGACTTGGGTAAACCTGTGATAAAATCCATTGAAACCTCCTCCCAACGTTGGCTTGGAATGGATAAAGGTTGTAATAGACCCGATGTCTTAATTGTTTCAACTTTATTTTGCTGGCAAACCAAACATTCCGCCACAAACTTTTGAATATCTGATTTAAGGCCCTCCCAAAAAAATTCCTTCTTAACACTGTGGTAAGTTTTTAAAAATCCTGAGTGCCCTCCTAAGGGAGAAGTGTGCAATTCCATAAGAATCTTTTGTTTTAGCTGGGAATTCTTACAAAGGTATAAGCGATCTTTGTACCATAACGAATCTTTTTTCCAGCTAAATGTATCCGACGTACTCGAATCTTGTTGTAACATTCGAATAAGTTCCCACTCTTCTTCGTCATTCTTCCATTCCTCCCTTGCTTGATTTATCCACTCTGGTTGGATAATAGAAATGGCACACAACAATGTTTCCACATCCTCGTCCTTTCTTGAGAGTGCATCTACCACCACATTTTGCTTCCCTTTTTTGTAGACGATTTTAAAGTCATAACCCAACATCTTTGTGACCCACTTTTGTTGCTCTTCAGAGGATAATCTTTGTTCTAAAAAGTATTTAAGGCAATCATGATCCATTTTTACCTTGAAGTGTCTTCCCATTAGGTAGGGTCGCCATTTCTTAAGTGCATGGAGTATTGCCAACATTTCCTTCTCATAAATAGCTTTGTGTAAAACTTTCCCTTGATTGGACGACTTTCAAAAGCAATGGGTCTTTCATCTTGCATTAAAACAGCACCAATTCCATTTCCTGAAGCATCACATTCCACAATAAAGGTTTTTGTGAAGTACGGTGTAGCTAAGACAAGTGCTTGGCACATTGCCTCTTTAAGATGTTCGAAGGCCTTTGTTGCTTCTGGAGTCCATGAAAATGCATCTTTCTTCAATAATGTTGTTAGAGGTGCTGGTATTCTCCCATAATTCTTAACAAACTTGTGATAATACCCTGTCAACCCGAGAAATCCTCGCAGATGCTTTATGGATGTGGGGATTTTCCATTCCTTAATGGCTTTAATTTTGCTAGGGTCTACCTTAACTCTTCATGAGATACAATATGACCCAGATATTCCACCTCTTGTACTCCAAAGAAACATTTGGATCTTTTTGCATATAATTGTTTCTCCTCCAATAGTTGTAGCACCCTGTCAACATGCTCAACATGATCCTTCCAAGACTTGTTGTAGATTAGTATATCATAAAAAAATACTAACACAATTTTCTAGGGAAGGTTTGAAAATGGAATTCATAAAAACCTTGAAATGTAGAAGGTGCATTGGTAAGGCCAAAAAGGCATGAATAAATTCATAATGACCCTCATGAGTTCTAAATGTTGTTTTCGGAATGTTTTCAATCTTCATTCTGATTGATGATATCCTGAATGAAGATCCAACTTGGTGAAGTAAATTGATCCATGCAATTCATCCAGTAATTCATCAATGACAGGAATGGGAAACTTATCTTTAATAGTGAGCTTGTTGAGCTTCCTATAATCTGGACACATGCGCCATGATCCATCCTTCTTGTGCATCAATACTACTGGAGCAAAGAAAGAACTTTGACTCGGTTGAATTACACCAGCCTCTAGCATTTCTGCAACCATACGTTCAATTTCACTCTTTTGGACATAGGGATATCTGTACGGCCTGATGTTTGGAGGAACACGTCCTGGAATCAGATGAATAGCATGATCATGATCACGCATAGGTGGGAGACCTTTAGGAGTCTCAAATGCCTTAGAACGATTGTCCAGGACTTTTTGGAGATCTGGAGAAATAGATGATTTTGATGTGGAAACATCTAGCGAGCATAATTGTGCAATTACACCTCTTTGCTCCTTTTTTTAGAAGCTTTGTCATACCATTAGAGCTTATTACCTTTCCTGGTTTCCCTGCAATACCCCTTAATTCAACTTCCTTTCCTTCCGTAGAAAATTTCATGAAAAGTTCTTGAAAATTACAAGCTATTGTACCCAGGGATTGTAGCCATTGGACTCCTAGTACAACATCAGCACCTCCCATTGGAATGGAAAGGATTGGGCTAGTCAATACATATTCTCCCATGGATAGCTTGATATTATGGCACTTTCTAGAGCAATTTATTGTTCCTCCATTTCCAACCATCACTTGACACTCTGGTGCTGGATATAAGAAGCAATTCAATTCTTTTCTTACCTTACAATGAATAAAATTGTGAGTACTTCCTAAATCAATCAACACTATTACCTTTTTCTTCTTGATTTTGTCCTTCTATATTGATGGTTTGAGTAGTGGTAATTCCCGCCAATGCATTACAAGATATGGTCAGATTCATTTTTTCTTCATCTAGGCTTTGTTCCTGGAGTATATCCTCCTCTTTTGACCTTTCTTGCTCCTTTTCTTATTCCTCTTCACAATCTATGTAGAATAATTTCTTCTCAGCACACTTATGACCTTTAGTGTATTTGCTATCACAACTGTAACAAAGCCTTTTGCTCTTTTTTCTTCCAATTGTTGTGGTGTCAACCTTATAGGTTATGGAAGACTAGTGGCAACACCACTTCCGTCTTTATAGACGTGAGTGGTATGCTTCCTAGTTGCCATAATTTTGCTTTCCATTTTTCTTGCTAACCTGAATGCCTTCTCTAATGAATCAGGTTCCCAAAGGCGAACATCATGTTGGATATTATCCTTTAAAGACCCTATGAACACATCAATCCTATGCTCCTCTGGAATATCTTTTACCCTTATGTTCAATTTTTGGAACTCCTCAATGTGCTCCATTATTGACCCCTTTTGTTTGAGACTTATCAATTGGCTAAAAAAAGTGTTGCTTTTTGTATCCTCATAATGTGCCATCAATTCTTCCGTAAAAATTGCCCAAGTGATAAATTGTTTATGAGAGCAAAGCCATTGATACCATACAAACTGATTTGGTTCAAATATAAAGTTGCCAAATGTACCTTTTGTTTGTTTTGCACATTATTGAGATCGAAAAATTGCTCCATCTGTAATATCCATGTTGCGGGATCCTTGCCATCAAACTTCCTCATATCGATTTTTGGAATATGGTGGGTCTTCGATCCAACATTAGAGTCCATGGAATCATGATTAACATTTCTTTTGTTCTCATCATGAGTTTCCTTTACTACCCTTTCACCCTTAGTGACCCTTTCTTGTAGAAACTTATTCATATTTATCTTCAATTCTTCCATGTATGTCTTCAAATCTATCTTCAAATCATCCATCTTAGCTTCCACGTCATTCATCTTAGCTTCTACAACTTTCTTTAAACAATCCATCTTAGCTTCTACGCCTTTCTTTAACCATCCATCTTAGATTCTGTTCCTTTTTGTGCAAGTGACACTTGTTGCACTTGGTCTCGTAATTTTGATATATCATGTTGCATTTCTTCCATTTCTTCATGAGTCATGCTAGAGCTTTCAAGTCGCCTACTAGGTGTTTCCATTTTCTTTCTTCGGGGCATCAATTACTGATAATAATGCTTCACTATGCCCTTTGAATTCCTTCAAAATAATTTTTCAAACCAAGCTTAAGAAAACATTTAAAAAAATATACAAACTTTTTTTCACTTTGTAGGAGCTCGATATTGCCTCTGGTGTATCTCTATAATTTCGGATCATCTAGTTCTAAAATTGGAATCTGCAGGAGCACTGTGTGTCCTCTTTCCAATGCCACCAGTCTGACCCCAATTGGATTCGCCAATGAAGAGTTATGCCAAATCTCCCACAGTGACCTGATTATAAACTAATTCAGTAGAGAAAAATTGTACGACATGCCACGTGTCCCTGTTTTGATCTTTGGCTCTGAAAAAAATATACAGGAAACTACAGTCTGCCCCCTTTCTGCACCTTCTTACGAAATTTCAATCTGATGCTCAGAGATAAAGTTATGATGATTTTCCCCAGGTCACCTGTTTTGAATGTAATTGAGGATTCTGCAAAAGGACAAACTTCCTCAGTTCATATCTCCGAAAATATAGCGCGAAAATCTCTGAAATTCGGACCTGAGATTCAGTGCGATGTCTTCTCAAATGGGTTTTTTTTGTCTTCTGAAACGTCGCAGAAAAAAAGTTATAGCGAAAATTCCATGTTGACTTTTTTGGAGCAGCGAAACCCTAGAATCCAAAGCTTTGATACCAAATGTTATGAAACCAGCTCAAGAAAAGATAGAAACGATAGATCAATGCCTTAGAATTCAGCCTCTTCGAGGGGGAAACCTCCTTTACATTACATAAATGAACAATTCTTGGATGATACAAATGATAAAACCTCCTTTTTATATATAGGAGTCTAAGGAGTCACAATATAACCCAACCAACCTAACAATAATAACATAAAGCCACAAAAATAACAATAGAGGGATTCTATGGGGCACAGTAATAATAATATGGGGACAATAGGGGCACAAAAATATTAATAAGGGTTATAACTACAATAATAATGGGGTAATCACTAGTATTATAGGGACCCAACAGGATTCCACTGTCGCAATCCCAAAACGGGTTGTATCTTAAACATTACTATGCTTGATTAAGTGTAGTAATCTCTTTGTTTTGTTACATTTTTGTTTTCATTTAAAGTTGTCATTTTGGTTTGGCAATCCACTTCGCTTTTTTTGCAAATGACAGACATTTTGGAACCATTTGTTGGGTATGTTGACGGAGCTAGTCATAGTATGCGAAACCTATCTTCTACGGCCTGGGCCATTTTTGCTCCAAGCGACGAGTTAGTGAGTTTCAAGGGTATATGTATTGGTCGATCGACAAACAACATCACTAAGTATAGTGCGTTGATTGAACTTCTCTCTGATACCATCTCGCATGGCATATGCCGCCTCGTTGTCAGGCTAGACTCCCAACTCATCATCCTACAGCTTACTGGTGTTTATTCCATTCGAATTCCAACTATTTATCGTATGTTCCTAAGGGTCAAGATTTTGGAAAGACAGTTTGATTCCATTCAATATCAACACATTTCCATAAAATTAAACACATTAATTGATTCATTAACAAACTATGTGTTGGATAGACATTTGCAACATTTGTAAAGAAAACATTTCGCATTAACATTTGCATCAGGATTGCATAACTTAACCAAAATAAAAACTCTGGAAATTAAAAATATATAACTGTTTATAGTTTTACAAAATGTTACATGTCCAAGACGAAATCGGTCATATGACCCAAAAACTCAAAAATGGATGCAGAAAAGCATCCTAGACTAATGATGCTAGAGATAACATGTCACCGCTCGTGCAATCATGCGCACGAGCCTGGTCCATCGACTCAGCACACTAGTAGTGTGGCACTGTAACCTCAGAGGTAACTCATCGGTCCTGACATCCTGAATACCGAGATGAGGCTCTCGATCTGATCCTGCAGCACTCGCAGGATCTCCACTATGTACAAATCACGAAGAATGGCCCTCCCTATAGCCTCTCCTGCTGGAACGTCAGCTGTCACCCATGGGCGTGCCGGTGGTCACACTGGCCCAACATCTTCACACACACATGAGTTTAATTAGTCTTGATAACATTTAAAAACACAAAAACTTTATAAAACTGATAAACAAATATATGTTCGAATCAATTTTACCTAGAGCACTCCACTGCTCGCTAGCTGGTAATTCCAAATCCGGGTCACCTCGGAAATCCATCTTGACATATGGATACTCCACAAACACCATCTCCTGACGGTCAAACCACTCAAAAAAGGCATCAGAGAAGGAAATCTATGACTGACCAGCATGTCTGGCCATGAGATCAACCCATATTTGCATTCGTGGGTCCCTCAGTGCTGGCAATCCCAGTGAAATGTTCTGAGGCTGCATCAGTGGAATCCTCTCCAAAGCAAAAGCAGTCAATATGGAACTGTAGCCAGAATTCTTGGATCTTCGATTTTTTATCTTGGAGAGTTGTTCTTTTATGACAGGAAGTACCACCTCACACCAGTTGAACACCTTTGGTTTTAGGCATTCTAGGGCATACTACATGTAACATCTATTTTCCAAATGAAGAGCCACACTACCAGCCAATCTAGCAAAGGTAAATAAAATGGTCCTCAAGGGACGATCAGTGACATCCCGGATATTGATCTTACCATCTTTGTTGGGCTGAGATCCATCTCTACAAAACTGATGAATATAATTTCTCACAGATTCACCTCCACGGGCGAATCCTGATAGTGAAAGAGGGGCCCCATGCCTCGATAACCCCATCAAAAAATAAATGTCCTCGATTTTCAATGCAATAGATTTTCCTCTGATCTGGAATACCTAGTTGATCGGATCCCAAGCATCAAGAAAATACTACAACAAACTGATTTGTCGCCTCATGCTAGATATGTGGAAGAATTTGAGCAAGCCACAATTTCGCAATGCAGTAACTGTACCTTGTTTGTGTAAAGCAATCATGTCTTCTTCTTCATGTTCATGTTTACGCCATGTGATGACCATCTTGATCCAATAAATATCTGAAAAATGTACAAAAGATAAATTAGGATCCAATTTTGAGAAAAAACAGGAAAAATTTGGTGAAAAATCATTGTATAAAGATGTCCTTCTGTGCCCATTGCACCCTACCTTTGAGCAAGGTGGGATGCATACTGACTGGCCAGTTGGCAGCTCAGTATGAATCGCACCTTTCGATACTGGTAAGTTGCGATCATTGGGAACAAAATCTTCAAACCCCAAGGGCCCAGAAATGTGAAAAAACATGCTCAGAATCAAAGAAGGATGGAATGAAAATGAATAGCTCAGGGTTAGCTCTTACCTGGTCCTAACGGTGTAGAGAATAGTCCACCAGATCTCCTGAAAATGACTGGTGTAATTTGAAGGGGAAAACCACTCTAGAGCCCCAAATCCCAAATTTGAAATAGAATGATGAAAATTAAAGGTAAAACTACTTTTATGATGTAAAATTAAAGGTAAAACTACTTTTATGATGTAAAATTAAAGGTAAAAGTACTTCAAGCAAAATGTTAGTTTTAACTCATTTTTCGTACATATATATGTATTTTTAATCAGTTTGATGGAGTGATTGAGCAGGTTGAACGACCAATGAAAGAATATGATGTACTAAACAACGAATTAAACATTTTGACCACAAAATGAGCAATGGTATCACATGGTTCAAGCTCGTTACAAAATAAACCTACCACTGAGCATATGTTTGCCCAGAGTTCAAGCTCATTAAAAAATGAACCCACCTTCAGTAAATAACTTTTGTGACTACCATAATATCAACCTTTTGAGCCTTGGTTGTGTTCTCGCCATCACCTCCATTCTTTTGGACGATCATATGCTTCCACTTGATTGTTTACCTTTTTGAGGAACAACTACGACGAGTGGTCCTGTTAGTCGCCATATTCACATCACCATGTTTTAAGAAGCTCCAAGCTTACCCGGAAACAGTTGCTACCCTAAACACCACTCGTTCCTAAAAAAAAACGAGTCTACTTTAAACTCTTTGTAGACTCGTTAAATATGAAAATATTGTTGAGCTATTTGCCTCTCCAGCTCGCTAAAGTGATTGGAAGTGCCATCCCTCCTGTGTATTTTAATCTTTTTTAGACCTGAGGGATTATCTCACGAAAAAGTTCGAGCGCTTGTCTTTTCAGCTCGCTAAAGCTATTAAAAAATCATCCCTTTCATAATATTTTAATCTTTTTCGGACTTAAGGGATTATGCTATGAAAAAGAACTGCTGGAGCTTCCTTTTTGTCCCTTTTCAAACTCTCTAAACTTGAAAAGGACCGAGTTATCCTTGTCGTTAAAATCGTTAAAACAATAGCGACAATCTTGTCCACCCAGACAAGAACGAGTTTCACTGTCGCTAGGCTCGCTAAAACATAGCGACAGGTTTGCTTGAAGGGAAAATTATAGAACAAGCATATGTTATCCTCCTCAAGCTTGACAAAAATAAAGAGGTACTAGTCAACAATGACTAGGAAAAAGGGAAGAAAACTTAAAGAATTGTATTGGTAGTAGGTTGCTCTTGAACATGACACTTTCACTCCATCACCATGATTGAGTTGGGTTGGGTTATTCCGTTCACCAGTCATATCACCATTGGTCCTCCATATCGTCCATATTTTGGGGTTAATGCTCCCAATCCATTTCAGTGTCGCCAATATGTTCAAGAGAAGTCATTCAGATAATTCATCATCCAATTAATGCCTCATCTACTACAATACCTTCACCCTCCATTATTTTCATGACCGCCATTCCTGAACCTTGTATCGTCAGGTCATTTTTCACCTCCAAAAAATCATTTGCTTCATTTCGTGTTATTGATGTGGGATACATTAAGGCCCTCCTATGACGGGTCACTTCTTGTCGACATTAGCTCATTATCCAAGAAGTTGACTTAGAAACAACCCTTTCAGTACTTTGAAGCTTGCATGCCTCAATGACAAGTTTCTCACTTCTGGCGACAGGTTTACATCAATGGCCTTTGACCAAAATATTTTGTGTGGTGTTTGACATCGGATCATATATTCACACCACGTGAGTTGTATTGTAGTACCTTGAGGGTCATTATCATTATCAGTGATTCCTCTCGCGTCTGTTAACAACTTACAATATTGGCTGGTAATCAGGCGATGTCTATCCATGTTTGACTTTGGGACATCTTTTCACATGGATCGACTTGTACATCGGACGAAGATTGAACGAGTTTGAAGACCCCAGATCTAGTTTCATCCATCTAGGCTACGATATATTCAGGAATATAAAGACATGAAATGTACACAGAATCTGCACATATAATCATCCAAGATAAGGGATGATGACTCGACATATAAAGAATCACCAGTCTATAACTGCAGACGATTATCTGTTCTATGTACATGAAAATGAATTAATAAAGCTGAGCATGGGAATGCCCGCCTCAGCTAGATCATGGAAAATTATATTGTGATGATATATTGTATTGTATCTTATACAGGTCACCTTCCAGGTCGAATACCTCAGATCCTCATGATAAATCATTTCACCCGACATAAAAAGATTTACGACTTCATGCTTTAGGGGGCACCTATTATAGACATATTTGGGCACTGCAACCCCAATCTTATATTTATGATAAACCAAGGGATATTTAACCCCTAAAAGTGTTGTTTCATACCCTAAAGGATCATGGTCAACTGATTACATCCTTCCCCAGAAGTTCCACCTAAAAAACCACTCAGAACCGGCCAAAACTGGAGCATACTGGCTGCTCCACTGTTAGGGTGCGATGCATACTGACTTCTACACTAGCTAGGTGCGATGCATACTGAAGAGGCTTTTTGTGGCATATGATGAGAGAGAATGGAAAAATTTCTGAGACAATTTGCTCAGTGGATACTCATGGAATCTTCTAGAAACTTCTCCCTTGACACTTGCCTCTCTGAATTCGCCCAGGGATGAGCAAGAGATCCAAAAAATCTCCGAGTGGAACTAAGAACAAAAAGTGGAATGACACTAATAAAAAACCTAGATGTGACTCACACCCTTGCAGACATCTATAAATGGATCCTTCATCTGAGAGATCTAGAGGCTGGAATTTTGTAATTTGTAAGGAAGTGCTGATAGTTTGTCTTTGAGAAGGAACATTGTATTGTTGGGTGATCTTTCTTTCATGAGGTGAAGAGGGCTTTGATGCTGGATCAGGCAGTTGGTTTGTAATCCTCTCTTCTATTATGAATAAAGTTCTTTGAGTTTTCCTCCATAAAATCGTGTATTTGTGAATTTTGTTATTTGTAAATGCCATTGTATGCTCATTGTATTTTTGATTCTGCAATGCTTATGATATCATAGATCGAGATGCTTTGATGGTGTTGTTTTACTTTGTTTCTATAGGTATTCTCTAAAAGGGACAAGTAGGAGAAGAGTTGCAAGCTCTGTCGAGGAGGAGAGAAATCAAGCAAGGAGTCAAGCGGAAGATCCAAGTTGGTCCCTTTACTTCCCTCTTATCTATCATACATAGAGGAAATCACAAATTGTTTTAATTGATTGTTTCTAGGATAGCTTCCAATCGTAGTTGTTGGAATTCAGGCACAACAAAATTAAATAAAAACACACAGCAGCATTAACACAGCAGAACATCAAGCATATAGACACAAGAATTAACGTGGTTCACCCAACCAATCTGGGCTACGTCCACCAAACATAGGCATCAGGAATATATTAAATAAATTGGAGATTACATCAAGAAATCCTCACACTCACTCTCTCTCAGCTATCCGTATGACAACCTATTTTATAGTAGAGAGAATCTAACTGCTCTCACATCAAATTTAGGATGCATTAATTTGCTCCCAACAACCTGGAGATAATCCAGCAACAGATTTTCTATTGTTGTCACCTACAGAGATTTCTGCCTATTTCAGTCCAAACAGAAAATCTCAACAATCTCCACCTTGACAACAATTCGCCTGATGCCCTGTTATTATTATTTTATCTTTTCTGCAAGACAAGAGAAGCCAAACACCAGCGTAGCTTCTCCAACAAAACTGGTTTCGTGAACATGTCTGCACAGTTCTCCTTTGTATGCACCTTTTCAAGAGAAACTCCCCTTTCAGTGATAACCTGTTTTACAAAATGATATTTGATTGGAATATGCTTTGACTTACTATGATAGGCCGGATTTTTAGCCAAATGTATTGCACTTTGACTATCACAAAGTAACCTGATGTTATCCTGTAACCTACCAAACTCACCAAGCAAACCTTTCAACCAAACCGCCTCTTTGCAAGCATGAGAAGCAGTAATGTATTCTGCTTCAGTAGTGGACAAAGCAACAATGTTCTGTAGCTTTGACATCCAGCTAATAGCTCCACCTACAAGAGTAAAGACGTACCCTGAAGTTGATCTCCTCTTATCCAGATCACCTGCAAAATCGGAATCAACATATCCGCAAACATATTCACTACTCTTATTGTAAGAAATACAATAACTACTTGTGCCTCTCAAGTACCAAAGCACCCATTTCACTGCTGACCAGTGTTCTTTACCCGGATTTGCCATGTACCTGCTGACAACCCCAACTGCATGAGAAATATCTGGTCGCGTACATACCATCGCATACATCAAACATCCTACTACATTGGCATAAGGAATTCGAGACATATAATCCTTTTCTTCATATGTATTAGGACATAAACTCGAAGAAAGCTTAAAATGATAAGCTAAAGGGATCGACACAGGCTTCACATTGTTCATACCAAACTTCAAAAGTATTTTCTCAACATACTTTTGTTGTGATAGCCACAGCTTACCATTACTCTTGTCTCTGAAAATCTCCATGCCCAAAATCTG
>APFE030950140.1:40071-50747 GCA_000404065.3 Pinus taeda | reverse complement strand
CTAGTGACCAAATTTTGCTTGAAGACTCACTGAAATGACAAAATTTGACCTTGACACTTCAAAATAACTTTGTAAGAGCATATTTGATCACTGGAGGAAGGCTGTAAAGACTGAAACTAACAGGAAGAATATAAAATATTACTAGCAATATGGTATATTACAATTCCCAAGACTCTCGCCTATGGATCAGATGAGTAGCGTGGTGTTGGGAACTCTTCTGATTTGGGAAATGTTGTAGCATTTTTTGGTTTTGATAAGATAGAATATTTGGAAAAATGTTAAGTTAGGATATGGACATAACAATATTGAATAAAATGTTTCTGAAAATATCTTGATGATGATGTCCATATCAAAGAAAATATTAGGTTAGATGTCCTAAAAAATCAAGACAAAAATAAAATGTTATGTTAGAAAGAAAAGAAAACAAATAAACTCTAAAAGTGAGCAAGTCTAAATTCCACTCCTATTGTTTCTGCAAAATAACAGTTGTGTGCAGCTTTTCATAAATGCCACAACCCATGACAGTCAAATAGTTTAATCTTGACTGCTTCATGCTTTAAATTTGATGTTACAATTAGAGAATAAAGCTCTGGCCAAACTGTTTAATCTTGGCAGATCAGTAGTTAGGTAGAGAATAATAAGGTGCTCATCATTTTAATCTGAGCCCTTCGATGTTATAAGATTAGAATTAGATAGTTTTCTTTTGTAAAATAAAAATAAAGGAAAAGGGTTTGCTAGCTTAAATGCACCCATTAAGTGAAGAAAAAATGATAGGATAAGCAAAAGGTAAGTAGAGGAAAGGTTGTAGAAGTTTGATGATTGATTGGACAAAAAGTACATTTATCATGTTTTACCATATGTTTCTATGTCCATGAGGCAATTACACAAAGCAAATGAAGGTCTACGAGATCAATTAATTAACTTCCCTCATCCCCATTCATCCCTATATTTACTAATCTCCCCTTCCCACCTTCATACAGTTCATATTCATTCATTTTCCATAAAAATCCCCTTTCCCAAGGTTAAAATCCTTTTTACCTAGGAAAAGTGAAAACCCCGTGTTAAATCCCCTTTTACCCAAAAAACCCACAAAAAGATGTTTAGCCTAAATATATAATATATATATATATATATATCTTTATATATATATATATATATATATATCTATATATATATATATATATATATATAGATTATATATTTGAAAAGAAAATAACTCTTGAAAAGCATTATACTTAGTTGATTTCCCCTTTCTGCTCATGTTTCATATTAATGCTAACTTATAGTATTAAACCCCTAAAAATCCCCTTTCCCATATATTATTAACACCCTTTATTAAATAGCCCAAAACCATAAGTTTTATATAAAATTATGTATTGCATATCGGCGGATCGCAAACTTTATAATGTGCATGCACTCTCCTCCGCATTGCGATATGCGATGCGCGATGGACCTAGACCCGATGCATATATATTTCATAATTCATCACTAATTTCGCATCCGCCCTCATCACAAGTCTTGACCGAAACATACACCCTCTGCCATTGCGATCTCCGATATGTGATGGGAACCCGTACCCGATCATAGTATTATTCATGATTTATTTCCACGTCACGTCTGGCCCCTATCACATTCCTTTGCAATGGGTCTTCTTTTGCTAAATGATGATTGCAATATGCGATGAACCCAGACCCAATGTCATTTATCTGCTCGAGTTCATACTTTTTCAAGTCTGCCATACCTTGTTTTGTGAAGGATTTCTTTGTTAAAATGTTTTTATTATTTTAATGAAGAACCAACCTAAACCTTGTTTTAACCATAAAACCCTGCTAATCTCAGTTTTAAACTCATATAAAGGCCATCCACCATGATTAATCATTTGTCCCCTCCATGCCGCTCTTTCGCTCCACCACCGTCTAATTCAATACATTCAAATCCAATGACCCTTTGTGATTTCGGGTTGGCTCTCTATCCGAGCATTACCCACCTGAAAACGTGGTATTCCACCGACCTCCCCTTGCTACGTGCCAGGCTCTAAACTATAGTGGGTGACCCCTCCCAAAACTACATGCACCTTATAAGCGGTGCGATGAAAACCATAACCGCCTCCCGTATAATGACAAAATAGCCACTGTTCACATTGCGCCATAATTCAAAAAGTAAACTGCTTTTCCGTTTAAAGGAAAAAATCACCATTTTGCTTTGTTTCGCCTGTTTTCATAGTGAAACCTCCATAAGCCTCTACAACCAATAAAACCATTGTTTTACCTTCCAATACACTCTGGACTCCTTCCAATAACCTTTCAAGCCCAATAAAGCCATTGAAAACCTTCTCTGTCACCTATGTTTTCTTAGTAGTTTCTATGTTTTCTAGGTAAAAACTCTTGTTCCAGGCTTACAAAGGAAAAAGCTTGCATATAGTTAGAAGAAAAATATTAAGATCTTACTGTTGAAAAACACAATAAAAACCTGAAATGCACAGGAAACGTAAAAAGGAACACAGTACATTTTACTCAGTAGGGTCAAAGGATATTCACAAAGTTTAAAGAGTATCAGATGAAAGATTAAATGCAGGAATCAACTAGCGTAAAGGATACAAACAATCGAGTAGCTTAAAGGGAAAAATATCAAATCACAAAGCCAGCAGAACCTAAATAAAAGGGATAGAAAGAAGCAGTTCAATAGCTACCCCTATCTTCTTGCATGAAGATATTTCCTTTCCTAGAATAAATCTTAATTAGTTTTAGGATATTTTTTTAGTTTCATTATTGTATAAATAACTCTCTTCTCGAGTTTTTATAGGTTTAATGTTCAAGGTTCATTGTTCATTTCTTGTTAAATTGTGACTGTTCATTCTACTTTGAACCTGGTTGCACCTTTGAAAGAAGCTTTTGTAGACACTTGATGTACTCAGTCTTTCTGGAACCTTAATACAAAACAGAGGATTCTAAATTTGATTTTACACAGTCTATTTTATCCTATAAGTTGTTCCAGTTATCAATCATTATGTTTTTCTTCATATGCTTATGACTTATAGAGATATCTAGGTAGGAATAATTGTGTCTCAATTTATTCCTATAAGCTCCTGAAGTGATCATCAATTAAGAGAATGGACTAAAGAACTGTCTGTTTATCTAATCCCCTCTAATCAATAAATCATCAATATCTTTTGTAAGCTTAATTATATTGCCTTGAATATTTGGAATGTAGTTTAGAAGGTTTTCATACTTATGATTGTTCTGTTCTACAGTCTGGAAACTGTGATAATCATATTATATTTTGTCTTCTTCTCACCACTATTTGATCTATATCACTATGTAAAGCTTTATAGTATCCCTTTGTTGAGATATTAATATTATCCAAATGATTAAGTATTTCAATTCTAAATCTATCTTCATTCATCGGTCTTCCAAAGCTAAAACCAAAAACCCCAAAACAATTAGTTTATATGCTCTAGCATTGGTATCTGACCTAATACTATCTTAGAGGTACAACATCAGACTGGCGTCGTTTCCAGGGATTAGAATTTCTTTTAAGTTTCCCTTGGACAACAATATTCATTCATTCTTTTCCTTTAAGGTGATTAAAGGTTTTAGAAAGGTTAAAATCATTCACCTAGGCGACTCCACACTCCCAAGCTGGCACCTTTTAAACACACCAGATCTAGTTCAGAAGCTAACATAGTTAGTCCTTTGTCAGATCCTGAAAAGATTATGAGAAAATCCAGGTCTAAAATAGGACACCAACCATCTTCTTCTTCTTCTTTAGTCCTACAGTCTGAAGAATTAGAATCATTTGATCCTTATAGTAATATCCCATCTGATCTTGATTACTCCCATTTATCACCTAGGGTTGTTGAACTTCTAAATAAATGAGTTTATTTTAAGTAAGCCTAACTTATTCATTCATTAGAATCTCATCCAATACCCACACTACCACCAAGATGACCTAAAACTAAATTTGATTTGGGTGTTAATCTACCAGAATATAAACCCACAGATTTCATATCCCCTACCACCTATCCATTTCCTTCCATTTTTGACCGACCTAAATCTTATTCTTATGAACAACCTGAGGAGACCTTCTCTATATATACCAATCCTCTTTTTGAAACAAAATAAGGTATTCCTTTACAGGTCCCAAAGTTAGTTCTTAAGACTCCTTTTAAGTCTTTCAAGAGATCTCCTCCTCCTTCACCTCCAATTAGTTCATCAACCCTTGAATCACCATCTTCTTCCTCTACTTCTTCTTCATCCTCTAAATCCACACAAAGACCTCATACTCCACCTAGAAAACCTCATACACCTCAAGCACCTCATACTCCACCTGGAAAACCTCATACACCTGAAGCACCTCATACACCACCTACTATCACGACTTTTCGACCTATTGTGTAGGCTAGATATGCTTCCTTAGTCTTACCTAATAACCTTGATGCATTCCTAGCTAGATACTTAAAATACCTTCCCAAGTACAATGGAGGAACTGGTCCCTCAGCTGAGGACCATCTTCAAGCTTTCCTAGACTTTGCAGACAACATGAATATTGAACAAGAAAATGTTTATATGAGATTGTTTGTACAGTCACTTGAAGGAAATGTGAGGATTTGCTTTAGGCGGTTACCAACAAATTCCATTAGAAATTGGGAAGAAATTACAACAACATTTAAAAATAAATGGGGTGTGAAAAGGGATCCTCTTTACTTCCTCACATAATTTAAAGAGCTTAAAAGGAACTTTGGTGAACCACTATCAGTTTTTATCAAAACATTCAATAAACTCTATCACAAAATGCCTACTAATTGTAAGCCCCCTGTAGCAGCAGATAAGTCTAGATTTTCTAAAGCTTTTGATGATGACTTTTCTGTTATGCTACAAGAGAGAACTTCAAGAACCCTTGAATATATGCAAACAAATTCTATAGAAGTAGAAACGAATAGGGAAGCCTCAACTTCTTTAAAACTTAAGGAAGAAAAGGTCCAAAGAAAACTCAAATCTATTCAAGAAGCCTGTAGTTCCTCTAAGACTAAATCAGAAGACTAAAAAATAGATGAAATAACATCTCTTCTTAGAAACCTATCAAATAGGATTTCAAATATTGAGGTCCAACCTAGGATAGTATAACAAACATTTACTAGACCCCAAAACCAAAATCAAGGTCAGTATAAAAGAAATCCACCAATACAAATTCTTTAGAGACCTAGCAATGATCAACGGGTTCCTATTCCTCGATTGATAGATGACCAAAAACCTGATGATGATACTAAGACAATTATTGAAGATATTAATAGTATGGATTCTTCTTCCAATCAAACATTCATCATTCCTCTCTCACAACAGAATCAGGTTCAAGAAGACCAGTAAGCTTCACAGGTCTCTAAATATCACGCTTTCTATGAATTTTTAATTGCAGAGTTAAACAAGAGGTATGATCTTAGGCCTAGGCCTAGTCCTAGGAGACCTCCAAAGGAAATTACAGTAATTAAACCACGTACAAAAATTGCTGAAGCTCAAACAACTCTTATTCAGCCCTTAGATTAGTCAATTGATACTACCCAAACTGATAAAAACATTTTGACTATATTTAATGTTGAAAAAGAATTAGAGAGGGTTAAGATCCCAATTCCACTGTTAGAACTTTCTAAAAACCCTGGTTACAAAATCCAAGTCACAAAATGGATACAAAATACCTTAGTTTATGTTGAAGGGGATTTCATAAGTCTGCAAGATGAAAAACCAGCAGTAGTTTTTGGCCCTAGTTCAGACATGATAGATGAGATAGTGCCTCCTTTCTATGTAAATCTTAAGAAAAATGATTCCATGTTGTATAATTGTATGCTTGATTTAGGACCATCACACAAATTTATGCCAAAATCTATCATGGACCATTTGAAACTTGACATAACTAGATCCTACCATGACGTGTACACCTTTGATTCTAAAAGGGAGCCCTGTTTGGGATTGATCAAGGATCCAGTGGTAACCCTTTCCCAAATTCCAGTGAAAATTGTAGTACTTGATATTTTTGTCACAGATATCCCTCCCAAGTTTGGAATGCTCCTTTCTAGGTCTTATTGTGCCAAATTTGGGGGAACTCTACAGATGGATATGTCATATGCTACTTTTCCTATTTATGGAGGACAAAAATTAAGATTATATAGAGAGGTAATTTGTACATACTGTTTGTAAAACTGACCAGCCAAGGAACCATCCAATTTATGTAATAGATCAAGACTTTGGTTGTTTTCAACTCACTTCAAACCAACATAAAACTCAAGTCAAAATTGAAGATGTAGTTGAAAATCCTGAACCAAACCAAACTGATATTTGGAAACTGTTCTTTGATGGCTCTTGCACGAAAGAAGGGGCAGGAGATGGAGTAGTTTTAATTTCACCTAAAAAAGAAAATATAACCCAATCATGTAAATTAGAGTTTGAAGTTACAAATAATGTGGTTGAATATGAAGCTTTCCTTTTAGGATTGCAATTATCCAAAAGCTTAAAAGTTCAAAAATTAAGTGTTTTTCCTGATTCAGAACTTATTGTTAAGCAAGTAAGAAATTTTTCTAGACCAATCACCCTAGACTTAGGTTTTACCGAAATGAAGTATGGGATTCAGTTGAAAACTTCTTTGATTCTTTTAATTTGACTCATATTCCCAGAGATCATAATATTCATGCAGATGCCTTAGTTGTCTCTGCTATCTCTTTTAAAATTCATGATCATACTGATGTACTCTATTAGATACAAGCCAAATATAGGCCATCTATCCCAGATAATCTGAAACATTGGCAAATATTCGAAGATGATGAACATTTGAAATCATTTCTACAGGTAATATATGATTTTTCATTTCTACAAATTGATGAAGATAGAACTGAAATAAATGAAAATGCAGAAGGAAATGATACTTCAGATTTTAAAACCCAAATTGCTAATCATGACATTATTCAATTATCTAATAATTTCATTCCAAAAAGACTCATTCCTTTAGAAAAACTGTTTGATCAAAATGATGTCCTTCGAAACCCTTAATCCATTTCTTCAGAAGATGACATAGAAGAGATTAACATTGGAACTGATGAAGATATCAAAAACATCCAAATATGTGCATCTCTAGACCCTGAGATCAAAGCTCAATATCTTGAGTTACTGCAAAATTATAAGGATGTTTTTACTTGGACTTATGCTGATCTAAAGACCTATGATACTTCATTAATACAACATAAGATTCCTTTGAAGCCAGAAGCAAAAACTTATCAACAGAAACATAGAAGGATAAATCCAGCCCTTCTAGCAACTATAGAAAGGGAGATTAAGAGAATTCTAGATGCTCAGATCATCGTCCCTCTTAGATATTATAATTGGGTTGCAAATCTAGTTCCTGTTAGAAAGAAAAATGGAGAAATAAGACACTATGTGGATTTTAGAAATTTGAACAAGGCATAATTAAAAGATTATTATCCTTTGTCCAAAATGGATCAGTTACTTCAAATGGTTTCAGGAGCACAAAGACTTTCTATGCTTGATGGTTTTTCAGGTTACAATTAGGTGAATGTTGATACAACAGACAGAGAGAAGACCACCTTTACTACACTGTGGGGTACATTCATGTACGATAGGAAGCCATTTGGCTTAACCATTGCTGGAGAAAAATTTCAGAGAACTACGGACATAGATTTTATAGGTTAGGTAAATAAATTTGTGGTTATTTATCTTGATGACATAACCTTTTTTTCTAAATCTCATCAGAAACATCTAAACCACTCGATGAAGGTTTTTGACAGGTGCAGAAAATTTGGAATATCATTGAAACCTAAGAAGTCCTTGTTTGCTGTCAAAGAAAGAAGACTGTTGGGCCATATAATTTCAAAGGAGGGAGTAGTAATTGACACCAAATGAGTATCTGCCATTGAAACATTGACCTTAGCTAGAAACAACAAGAAGATTCAATATTTTCTAGGAAAGATTAATTTTCTAAGGAGGTTTATTCCAAATTATGCTGAGATTGTAAAAGATATAACTGACATGCTCCGAAAGGACCATGAAGTCAAATGGACTGCCTCTTCTATGCATGCATTTGCATAAATAAAAAGGGATATCTCTGAAGCTCCCACCTTAGGCAGCCCTGATTATACTAAGCCATTTAGTATTTTCTCTTTTGCCTTTGAAACAACCCTTATTTTTTTTCTGTTACAGGAAAAATCAAGATTCCCATAACCAACCCATAGCCTTTTTCAGCAAGGTTATGAGAGATGCTAAGCTTAAGTATGACATCATTGAGAAGCAAGCCTATGCCCTTATTCAAGCCCTGAAATCATTCAGAATGTATGTCTTACATTCACCTATTACAGATTATGTCCCTAATAGTGCTATGAAAATTGTCCTAACCCAACCAGACATTGATGGGAAAAGAGGTAGATGGATCGCTCAAACTCTGGAGTTTGATCTAACTATCAAGACTACCAAGCTAATAAAAGGTCAAGGATTAGCCAAGCTTCTAGCTGAATCCAACTGCAAAGTACTTGGAATCAATTATGTTTTAGAAATACAAGGGAAGAATACACAAGAACCTTCTGTCCTTACAGAAGGGAAGAATCGATAAGAACCTCTACCTTCTGAGTAGATCAGTCCTACACACATTGATGAAAAATTCTAGTTGTCAAACTGGTATCAAGATATTGTAGATTTCTTTATCCATTTTGAGTGTCCAACATCATTCTCCAAAACCCAGTGTAAAAACCTTAACTTAAAATCAGTCAAGTACTGCATTATAAATGCAAATTTATACTGGAAAGATCCACTGAATATTTCGTTATTATGTTTAACAGAATCATAAACTAAAGGAATCATTGATCAGTTTCATACAGGATTTTGTGGCGGACATGATGCTTGGAGAGCAACAACATATAAGATTTTGAGGGGAGGATTTTATTGGCCCACATTGTTCTTACAAGTAGGGGCAAAGGTTAGAGGTTGTGTTCCTTGTCAAATGTTTGCTGGTAAACAAAAATTAGCAGCTCTTCCACCCATTCCATCAACAATTTCAACACCTTTTTCTCAATGGGGATTAGATTTTGTTGAAGAGATTCACCCCACTTCATGTAATTAGCATAGATGGATCCTCACTGCAACAGACTACTTTACTAAATCGGTGGAAGCAATTCCATTAAGAAATGCTACTGATACAATAGTAATTAAGTTTATTGAAGAGACTTTCTTATCTAGATTTGGTTGCCCAACTCAAATTGTCACTGAAAATGCAACAACCTTTTCTAGAGTTAAAATGATTGAATTTTGCCAAAAATATCAGATTCAGTTACATCATTCAACTCCATACAACCCTCAAGGTAATGGCCTTGCAGAGTCATCAATTTTTTTTTTGGTAATGGTAATAAAAAAGACTCTAGCTGATCATAAGAAAATCTAGGATTCACATTTGATTTATGCAATATGGGAAAACATAATTACTCCAAAGAGATCAACTAGAAAATATCCATTTCAATTAGTCTATGGGAAAGATGCAATCTTCCCTACCAATTTCGCCTTCCCTATTTTAAAATTCCTGCAGGATTCAACAGATGAACCTGATGATTTTTCAAGAAGAATAAATCAGATTATTGAACTCAATGAAAATAGAGATGAAGTTCAACACAAATTGAATAAATAACAGAATAAGATGAAGGCCCTGTTTGACAGAAGAGCCATGGAAAGGGAATTGAGGAAGGTGATCTAGTTCTAAGATGAGATTCCAAGAGAGAAGAGAAAGGAAAGACTAGAAAATTTGACAATCTATGGTTTGGACCTTTAGCAATTGCTGAAGTGAAGGGTAACACCACTTTTGTGCTGTAGAGTCTTGAAGGGCTATATTCCACTTATCCTATAAATGGAATGTTTCTAAAACATTACATTCAATATTAAGAAATTGAAATAGTTTTCATTATGAATACTTTGATTTTCTTTTACTTTTCAAGATGTTAGTGTGATTTTTCTTACAGCAAGAACTCCATAACCCGAGGAGAAGGCACGTGGATTTGCAGGTTCTCTGCATTCTACAAGAGAAAGCAGTCCCCAGATGGAGCCAATGTTGTAGCATTTTTTGGTTTTGATAAGATAGAATATTTGAAAAAATGTCAAGTTAGGATATGCACATAACAATATTGAATAAAATGTTTATGAAAATATCTTGATGATGATGTCCATATCAAAGAAAATATTAGGTTAGATGTCCTAAAAAATCAAGACAAAAATAAAATGTTAGGTTAGAAAGAAAACAAAACAAATAAACTCTAAAAGTGAGCAAGTATAAATGCCACTACTATTGTTTCTACAAAATAATGGTTGTGTGCAGCTTGTCATAAATGCCAAAACCCATGACAGGCAAATAGTTTAATCTTGAATGCTTCATGCTTTAAATTTGATGTTATAATTAGAGAATAAAGATCTGGCCAAATTGTTTAATCTTGGCAGATTAGTAGTCAGGTAGAGAATAATAAGGTGCTCATCATTTTAATTTGAGCCCTTGGATGTTCTAAGGTTACAATTAGATAGTTTGATTTTGTAAAATAAAAATAAATGAAAAGGGTTTGCTAGCTTAAATGCACCCATTAAGTGAAGAAAAAATGATAGGATAAGCAAAGGGTAAGTAGAAGAAAGGTTGCAGAAGTTTGATGATTG
>APFE030950140.1:6993-27192 GCA_000404065.3 Pinus taeda | reverse complement strand
AGTTAAAAGTCTTTAACTGTGGCTGAATTACCAAGGCATTCCCGTAGACTTCGGGGCCAACCTCCTGAGGACGTACCGAGCCAGCTTGAAGGCTTAAAAGTCCTTGTAACTCCTAGTGATGGTAGAAGTGGGTCACCTGAAGAAGGAGAACCTTCTTTGATAGTACATTTTGATTCTCAACCGTTAGTAATTTCAGAAGTTACTGGTAGTATTGCATCTACTAGTGATATAGGTGAAGAACCTGAAGTATTTGAACCCAAATCTGAAATTGCTGCTACTCCCATATCAGAGTTTGTTTCTCCAACTTCTAGTGGTCCTAGTTCGCCTAGGGTAGAAACTGTAATTACCCAAGATCTTCCTTCTGGACTTATAGCTATTGAATAGCTTGTTATTTCGGACATCAAAGAAAGCTTTCCTTTTCCAGAAGATCGACCTATCTTAGACCTTAGGGAGCGTGCATCAATATTTTACACTCCACCTAGGGGCAGTACTTGGTATCGTTCACTGACTAATCTTTTGGAAAATCTGGGACTAAGTTTTTCACCACCTCGTATTTTTTATCACCCAGCACCTAGAGATTACTATCCTTTATTGAATATGTCTAGCTCGTCATCCATGTTTTCTCAATCTCCGGAAGCCTATTTGTACGACAGTCCTTCTGTTCCCGCTGGGTATCAGTCCATCTCTGGTACTTTTTCGGGGGCATCTCCTCAACCTATCGAACAGAAGTTATTAACTGGAAGTAGTGGTACTAAACCATTGAGTGTAGAAGATATTCTAATGATGTCTGGTTCTCAACCTCAAGGTGGCCAGTTACCGCCTGGGGGCAACCTCAAGGTACCCAATATATGCCTGGGGGGCAACCTCAGGGTACCCAGTATATGCCTGGGAGGCAACCTCAAGGTACTTAGTTTGTGCCTAGGGACAACCTCAAGGATAGTACATACCTACGGGATAGTACGTTCCTCAAGGTCAACCCCAGACTCAATATGTACCCCAAGGTCAACCTCAATATCAATATGTACCCCAAGGTCAACCTCAGTATCAATATGCACCTCAAACTCAACCTCAATATCAATATTTACCTCAAGGTCAACCCCAGTATCAGTACGTGCCTCAGGGTTATCAACCCCAAGGTCAGTACCCATCTCAAGGTTACCAACCACCTTTTGGTCAATCATATTATCAACCCTACGCTCAACCTGGTTATGGTCCTCAATATCCTCAACCTGTTATGGGTCCATACCCCAGAACGAATTTAGTGTGGGATCCATCTCAATCCCAGCAGGTCTTGCAACCAAATGTGCAGTCGTCATCTCAACCTGGACAACCCTTGGTTTCTGGTCCATCTCAGCAACCTGTCCAGTCTAATGTTCAAACTTCTGCTCCTTCTGTAGTTTCTCAGTCTGGGCTTAGTACGCCTCGTACTCCGCCTCAAACGTCTGTTGCAACTACTGCAACATCTACTCCATCTACCCCACCTTCTTCTGGAGTATCGACAACTCTGGTTTCTACTATACCTATATCTACTCCTTAGACATCTTTACCTCAGTCTGGACCCACGGTCTAGACTTCGGTTGAGATGCCTGTAGGAAGTACGGTTGTCACTACTCATCCTCAATTTAATCAACCTCCGTACCAAGGACAGTACCAATACGGTCATGCTGCGCAGCAACCAACCTATCAGTATCAACCGTACCCTGGGTATACATATCAACAACCTCAGCAACCCCAGTATGGTCCGGTTAATCCTGGTTTTCTAGGAGGTCAAAATATCCCAAATGCGATTCCCGTTCCTAGTTATCCTGGATATCCTCCTCCTAGGGCTGGTCTGCAGACCCTGAGTTTTAGGGACCCTAATCGTCAGTTATTGTTTATCGCAACTTTGGACTTGCCTGACTTGATGTGCCTTACGAACGATCCAATTAACTATCTTCACTATTGGCTGCCAATGCCACATAAGTTGCCCAGTGATATTCCTAAATTCGAAGGTAAGCCAGGAGAGGACCCGTCGAACCATGTGATGACTTATCACCTCTGGTGTGCGTCTAATTCAATTTCAGATGATTCGATTCATTTACGTCTTTTCCAGCGCACTCTAATTGGTCTTGCGGCTAAGTGGTACATTGAGTTACCGCGAGCCACTTTTTATAACTTTAGTCAGTTAGATACCTCATTTTTAACTCATTTTCAGTTGCCAGTCAGATATGACAATGGCACGGAACTATTAACTTCGCTAAAACAGTCAACGTCCACTTACATTTCAGATCATATCCATGAGTGGAGACGTCGACAGTGTTTAGTGAAAGTTTATATCCCCGATCAGATCTTAGCTGAATTGTTTGTAAAATATTTACTGCCCAAGATCACTGAGGATGTAGCTAAAGCTGGAGTAGTTACTGAAGAGAAAGTCATTGCTCAAGCACAGTACCTTGACTTAGTTTATACTCAATCAGGTACGTTACACGAGAATATCCCTGATCTACCCAAACAAACTCAAATCGTTGTTGCTCCTTCATGGTCTCATGCCGGTGATGGTATGATTGGTACGGTTAATACCAAAAGTAAGAAGAAGTCTTCCAAGAATTCTTCTCCTATCATAACCTTGCCAGATTCCCCGACAGGAGAGTCTTCCGCAGAACTTTCTGTCGATATTCACGTTGTAGAGTCATCTACAGCTAAATCAAAAACCGGTGGTAAGACGAAAGGGAAGAAGAAGAATAAAACAGATAAAAATTCAAAAGAGAAACCCAAAGTGGAACCAACTGATGAAAAATGCAAGCCTTGTTTTCCGTGTCTCATCTACGATGAAGAACATTATACAAGAGACTGCCCTCATCGCGCATAGGTTGCGAAAATTATCAAAGGTTCCCAAACTCCTCCTGTCTTGAAAGATCCTTTTCCAGCTCAAGATAGTAAGATGATAGGTTCATCCTCCAGTGCCAATGAAGAACCCATATTGATGATGTCCCATGTACGGATTGCGACTCGATCGCAAGATTATGACAGTAAAAGTCATGTTGATGGTAAAGAAGTAGAATCTTCTCATTCGAATCCATCAACCTCAGCTCCCGGTTCCGATCCACTACAGATCGAGAAACCTAACCCACACTTAGTAATCAAACCGCCCACAAAGGGTGTACTTCGAAAATTTGCTTTCAATCCACATGCGAGAGAGGCTCAAAACTACAACATTGTTGAGGATTTAGCTGTTTCACCCTCAGCAATGTTGGCTTTGGAAGTGCTGCAATCATGTCTAGCACAATGCAAATTACTTTTGTCAGCTATAGGAGCTGTTGACATTCAGGACCCGAACCTTATAATATTCGATCTAGAAAATAGTGCACCGCGTTTACCTCATCAAATGGCTGTCCAGATTCCAGTGACAATAAAAAAAGACCTGTTCATAGGAATGTGATTGATGAGGGAGCTTCCACGTGCATTATGTCGATACAGTGTTGGAGATTGCTTGGTTCTCCTTCAATAAATCAATCCCCGACGATTCTTAAGGCCTTTGATGGCCGTGGGTTTCATCCTTGTGGCATTTTACAGGATCTACCTATAGGGGTTGAAGGTAAAATCGTTAATCTAGATGTGGAGGTGGTTGATGCCCCTCTGGATTATAACCTTCTCTTAGGTCGTAGTTGGTCTTATGCTATGACAGCTGTTGTTTCGTCAGTATTTCGGCTAATAAATTTCCCTCATAATGGAAATATCGTAACCATAGACCATTTATCATAATTTTCATCCAACCTAGCCTCTGCTGAAAGCATTCAGCATGTTGGTAAAGCGACGATCCCTTATAAAGATGTTGGTGTAGGACTAGTTAAAGATTCCGGTTTACTGGGCACTTTTCCTTTTCCTCCTATCAAGGCATCGTCTTCTATTGTAACCATTCATATGATTTCGTCAAGAACCATTGTTAATGATGATCCTTGGATCATACCTTCTGAATTTGAGATAGACTCATTTGGTACTCTTATGCCTTTGAGTCCGTATGAAATTGCGTATCAGATCGTGCAGTCGTTTTCTGACCCAAAATCAACCCAAATCGACTCAATGAATGTGGTCCATGAGGAATCACTTTCGACATCAAACTTGGATTTATTAACATTTTCCGAACTTGTTCAAACGGATGAGCAAATTCATGAAATCCTATGCGTCGATGAGTTACCATGGGAAGATCTTCATCATAGATCTTCGTTTTTACCCAAGAGCGATCGTTTTGAAGATGATTTTTCATCAATCTTTACAATTGAATATGTTAAGGATGCTCAAAATCCAATGAAACGTCCTGATTCCGAGTTAAACTTGGGAATATTTCTCGAACTATTCCCCTTGACATTTCAGTTAAGCCTGGAATTGTTGAAAACGTTCATATAGGTGCCTCTTGTACAAAAGATGAAATTCAAACATATAAGGCCCTATTTCAAGAATTCCGCGATGTGTTTGCCTGGTCATGTGAGGAAATGCCAAGAATTGACCCATAAATTGTAGTTCATGAAATCAAAACTTACTCGGACGCTAAACCCGTTCGGCAACGTTTGCGTCAGATTCACCCAAGAAAAGCTGCTGCAATTAAAGTAGAAGTTGAAAAATTACTCAAAGAAGGTTTCATTTATCCGATCCCGTTAACGGATTGGGTATCGAAAATTGTTCCTGTGAACAAAAATCAAGGGACAATAAGAATATGTATCGACTATAGGGACATTAATCGAGCATGTCCAAAGGACAATTACCCTACTGCCTATATCGATCAAATCATTGATGATTGTGCCAGCAGTGAAATTTTCTCCTTTATGGATGGCTTTTCCAGATACAATCAAATCAATATTCTACCTGCTGATCAACCAAAAACGGCATTCATTTGTCCATGGGGGACATTTTCTTATTGCAAATTACCTTTTAGGCTTAAGAACGCCGGGGCAAATTTTCAATGGGCCATGTCTTACGCTTTTCATGATATTAAGCACATTATGCAACCCTATCTCAATGACTTGCATGCTCATTCATTACATCAAGCTAACCATCTCGTCCATTTAAGAGCAATTTTTATGAGATGTAGGCATTATCGGATTAGGTTGAATCCCCACAAGTGTGTATTCTGTATTGAAACGGGACGGTTACTAGGATTTATGGTTTTGAAAGCCGGCATTCGCGTCGATCCCTCGAAGGTTGAAGCCATTATCCGATTGCCTCCTCCTTTGAGTCTTCGCCACCTCCAAAGTTTGCAAGGGAAAGAAAACTTTTTACGTCGATTCATCCCTAACTACGCCGAGATCACAAAGGCTTTTACCCGGTTGTTGAAGAAGAATACTCCATTCCTTTGGGACGAGATAGCTGAGAAATCTTTTGATGCACTAAAACACGCGTTGACCCATGCACCGTTGTTGCATCCTCCCAACTACAACCAGGACTACTTCTTGTATCTCGCCGCTTCCTATTCCACCATCGGAATGGTGTTAGTTTAGGAATATGAATTCGGTACGGAACATTTGATATATTACCTTAGTCGCACGTTAAATCCAATTGAGCTAAAATACTCACATGTGGAGAAATTGGCATTGGCCGCTGTTCAAGCTGTCCAATGTTTTCGTCATTACATTTTACTACGCAAGACTACAATTATTTCCGATTGCAACCCTATGATATATATTTTGACCAAGCAATTGCTGGGGGGCAAGTACTCCAAATGGATTGTCATCCTGTAGGAGTTCGACTTAGAGTTTGAAAAGTCTAAGTCGAAGAAATCTTTAGTTTTTGTAGAGTTAATGTGTGACTTCCCGCGTGCTGACACGGAAACTGTGGCAGAGGAGCCCATTACGGACGAATCCTTGTTTCTAATCAGCACTTTAGATCCGTGGTATGGAGATATCATCGTTTATCTCCAAACCCAATCCTTTCGGCCTGAACTTTCATGATCAGAACGTCGGAAAATACGATTCTAGTCCCAACAATTCAAAATTACTGGAGATACTCTTTATCGCCGTGGGGCAGACTCTATTTTTCGACGTTGTTTGACTCGTGAGGAAGCTGAAAAGGTCCTAAATGACTGTCACTCTGGAGCATGCGGCGGTCATATGTCTGGGTATGCCACTGCCCAAAAGATATTTCCCACTGGCTATTTATGGCCGTCTATGTTTAAAGATTGTATTATTGCAGTCCGAAAATGCCACAATTGCCAAATTTTTTATCGAAAGATGCACGCTCCACCTACTCCTCTTCACCCTATAATTGTAGTTGGTCGTTTTGCCAAATGGGGTATCGATTTTATTACATGTAACCCTCACTCGGCCGGGGGGCATGCATATATTATCCTTGCGGTAGACTATTTTACTAAGTGGGCCGAGGCGATGCCTACATTTGAGGCAGATGGCAAAACAACTGTGATTTTCTTATTCAATCATATTATTGCTAGGTTTCGTGTTCCACAAGTGATTATCACTGATCATGGGCATAATTTTCGAAACGTTATGATGACTCAACTTACAGGCCAGCTTGGCTTGCGTCACGACAGTTCAACCCATTATTATCCACAAGCTAATGGCCTGGTTGAAGCCATCAACAAAGTTCTAGTCATCATGATCCGACGAATCATTGGGATTCATCGGTCGAATTGGCATAACATGCTATTTTCAGCACCGTGGTCGTATCGATCCTCAGTTAAAACATCAACAGGGTTCACTCCTTTCCAACTAGTTTATGGTTTGGAAGCTCTGTTCCTATTGAGTGTGAAATCTCGTCATTAGGAATGGCCATCGAGTTACTTCCAGCTACTTCTGAAGAGGAAAGAAATTTGTTATACTTGGCTTAGCTAGATGAGAATCGCCGCGATGTTGCATTAGCGATCGAATCTCATGCCAAATGTATTAAAGCTCAGTATGATTGAAATGTGACCCCTCGAAATGTTTCGGAAGGAGATCTAGTCCTTTTGTACGATCAAGAAAATGATAAATTAGGCGCCGGAAAATTTGTGCCTATGTGGCATGGTCCCTTTGTTGTCAAGCGAAAGCTAGTGAAAGGGGCCTATGAATTGGTAGACTTTGACGGGGTCTCTTTAGGTAAACCGGGAAATGGTCTTTACTTGAAGAGGTATTATGCTTAAAAGGAGTGTGGAGATTTTTTAGTTAGGTTAGTTTTTTCTTCTAGCTGGTGTGTTTTAGATTAAAGTGTGCTTAGCTTAGAGAGTGAGTTTTTCATCGTTATTCCTGCTTATCTTGGTTTTACGTTTGATGTCGCAGATGTCGACGCCTCTCCAAACATACATTGGTTTCGCTGATGGCGCTTGTCATAGTACACGAAATATTTCTTCCGCAGCTTGGGTTATCTATTCGCCCTCTGACGAGTTGGTATCTATGCATGGGGTAAGCCTCGGTCAAACAACAAACAACATTGCAGAGTATAGTGCAGTGATTGAGTTATTATCTGAATCTATTTCATTTGGGATTCGGAGTTTGATAGTGAGGTTAGGTTCTGAACTCGTTGTATTATAGCTTAATAGAGTATACGCCATTAAAAATCTAGTTTTATTAAGATTATTTTTGAGAGTGCATCTCTTGGAACGTGAATTTGACTATATTGAATATCAGCATATTCCAAGATCCTTAAATACATTAGCAGATGCAATTGCTTCTCAAATGTTAAGTAGACATGTGCAATAATCATACAAGTAAATTTAAAAACATTCCATAACATTTTTAACAAGATAAGCCGATAATAATGATATCATATAATATAGGAGTGTGTTCAAATATACATCGTCCTCGATCATAGGTTGAAAAACACCTTATGATCGGCAAAAATGATAAGTACAAAAAAGCAAAAATGTCATATGTGACTACAATAGGTGATCATCCCATCACTGGTGATGATCTCGATATGAAACCACTTCACAAGCCACCTTACAAAGGAACCTCCTAAAAGGTCGGGGACTCCAATCACATAGCGCTGAAGTCGACGAGGGATGTCGTCTATGCTGGTCTCGGGAATGTCCCTTGTCAGGCGCTCTAGATGGCTCTCCAACTCTGCCAAAGTCTCTTCTGATCCGTCCTGTGGGGCTGGAGCTGGTGCAACTAGTTGTTTTCTGGAGCGGCTGGTCGCTGTGGGCCCACATATGCATTTTGAAATTTTTACTATCAGTTTTGGGACAATATAAAAATAAAAAAATTAAAATTAGGAAAATGTTGAAAAATTATTTTACTTGAGTCATCCCACTGCTCTCCTGGAGGAAGAGCCATGTCTAGGTCTCCACGAAAATCAATCCCAGCATAAGGGAATTCCTGAATAGAAAAAACCTAGTTCTCCAACCATTGGAAATACTCAGGTTTGAACCGAACGACCTCGGTCCCCTCATGAGGATGACAGGCCATAACTGTGACCCATCACATCAGTTTGGGCTCTCGAGGAAGCCCAGCTCCAACAGTAAGGTGTTGCGGGATCAGCATAGGAACCCTCTCCAGGCCAAAACTCACGATTAAAGCCCCATAACCAAAAGTCTTAAGTCGTCCATTCTTGGCTCTGGTCAGTTGGCCCTTCACATTGGCCAACATAGCATTGCACCAGTTGAAGATGGTGCCTCAGAAGCAATCAACTGCCATACCCATCTGGGATCCGGTGGCAATATGTAATGCGGCAGCTCCGCAAAGTCTAGTAACAGTGAACGCAATCACCATGATCTCAGGACGGGATATGGTCTTTATATCTATCCCTTTATCTCTAGCCTGGCTGTTGCAGTACTCTTGCCGGAGTCTATCGACAGACTGGCCACTTGCCCTAGTCCCGAACAGAGTCAAGTCAGTGCCTCTCTTAGGAAAAATAGTCAAGAAATATATATCTGCCGGCTCGATTTCGAGCTGGTGGCCGCCAATAAAGAAGCACTGGTCCTGAACGCTCCATCTGTCAACCATCCACTGTAAGAAATCCACCTGAGCCCTCATGCCAGGAATGAACCAGTATTTGTACAAGCCACATGCCCTCAAAGCATGAAGTGAAGGCTGATGATTCCATGTGGCATCATCGACGTCCTCGTGCTCGCGTTTGCGCCAATCTAGCATGATGTACTACCTGCATCAAGCATAAAGATGAATTAGAATGCTAGAAAATGTTTTCATTGGTTAGTTTTTGAGAAATTTTGGGTTAAAAACCTCTGCGCGGTGCGGGCCGCACCCTAAGTGTTAGACACAGTGCGTGGGACCGCACTTTGTCTATAGGTAGGTGCGGATCCCGATCTTTTTCCCAATGGAGAAAAAGTCGGGGTCTGTAGGTCCGCAGTGGTAAACCTGCGGACCCCGAGCGCGGGTTTTATGCCTAAAAACCCTCCCAAAGACTGAATCGAAAGACTAAAATGAAAATTGAAACGGTTAAAAATGAAGAGTAGGATGATGTGGATTACCTGGAGAAGACGACGTTCGATTCCGACGGTTGGATTTTCCGCAATCTTCACGGGAAGTTTTCTGAGCAAAAGCACTATTTTCTCACCCAAATCACAAACGGTAAAAATGAATGGTAAAAGGCCCTTTTTATAAGTTTTTTGAGTAAATAAATTGTAAATTTGTTTATGTTTCACTTTGAAAAGGTATTCTTGCGACATTTTTATCCATTTCAAATAGGTATGAGTAATGTTTGTGTTTTTGTGCAAGATAATGGATTATTCAGGCGAAATCTATCATTTTCGGCAAAAAAAATGCTAGAGTCACCTTTAAGCTCTTTTTTGACTCCTAAAACATGAAAAGATTGCCGAGTTTTTCTTTTAATCTCGTTAAAACGGAATTAAAAGATGGTCCATTTACAGCTCTTTTCCGACCGTAAAAACATAAAAAGATTGCTGGATTTTTGTCGTTTCAAATTCGATATTGGTTATAAAACAACGTGTCCTTGATCGCTTTTTTACTTTTTCAGATCAAAGACACTAATGACAAAAAATACTCCTTGGTCGTAAAAGATCAAGCGGTTCTCTCAAGTATTATTTTATACTTTTTTGGGCTTGGGAGACACAAATTTACGAAAAAGTCAACCCTAGAGTCTTCTTAAGTTTTTTCAGACTCTCTTAAAATGAAAAACGCCGAGTTTCTCCTATACTGGACTCATTAAGTTTCGACAGTAAAGGACCTGTTCAATTACAAACAGGAATGGACCACTCCTTCTTAGGGTTCGAATTTAACTAAGTTGGACTCATCTGAACATGAGCTTATAATCAAGCATATGTTATCCTCCTCAAGCTTGTAAAAAATAAAGAGGTACTTGCCAGAAATGGTGGGTGAAAAAGAGAAAAAATGAACCTGTTTGTTATACTTTGTAACCACTCTTGAACACGACACTTTCATTCACCTGGGTTGGGAAATCCTTTGCCTAATAGTTAATCAAACCACATTGAAAGTCTTCAGCCGGTTTCTGGGAATTAACATTGGGTCAATCGTCACCAAACCATCTGTCGTGTCATTATGTGTTCAAGAGGTCTATGTGAATAAGCCATTCATCTGCAAAAATATCTATCATTCCATCTTGACCATCCCTGAGTCAGTCCTTGCAACTAAATTTCTTCAAACTTGATCTATGATTTCGTGTCGTGGGCTTGCCTACGACAGATTGCTTTCTATCGACTTTAGCTCTTTATCTAGAAATATGATCTAGAAATCACCAGTACCTTGGGATATGCATGCCTCAATGGAAAGTTTCTCATCTTCAACGATAGGTTGCATCATTGACCTTCAATTGAAGGATTCTTTGACATGTTCGACATTGACACATCTAATCACAACTCATGGATTGTACTGAGTACTTTGAGATCCATTGTCATTATTGGTGGTTTCTCTCACACTTGTTAACAGTTTACATCATCGACTGGTAATCAAGTGATTTCTACCATGTTCAACTTCAACGCATTTATTCACATGGATAGAATTGTACTATTTCGAGGAGTAGAAATGAAGACCCTGGATCTAGTTTCCACCATCCAGGCTGCAAGGAATTTTGTATTCATTATGTTGTAGACTATTCATAAACAGATGGATCCGTCCATACTGTGTCTACATGTGTCTATACTTATGATGTATTACAAGATCATTCCTATATCAGAGCAGTAGTTAGTTTTCTAGTCAGTTTTCAGTTTCCTAGTCAGTTTTGATCTGAGTATGGGAATGCCTACCTCAGCGATGATATGATCTCATATATATATTTCTGCACTTGAATGTTTTTACAGGTTCCAACCGGGCTCTCCACAAGATAATCCTCGAAATGATAAAGTACTTCACTCTTCTTAAATGATAAATGAAATCCTCATCTACTACAGACTTCGCACTTTAGGGGGCAATCTGTTACACAAAATATCGTCACCATGATTATTTGCAGTCAGTATGGGTCTATCATCACCTATACTAGCCTCCTAAGAAAGTCTCAGACCTTAGCTCTTCATGTCAAGCTTTGCGAAAGAGAGAAAGACTTTGAAAATCAATATTACTCTGGTTCCGCACTTTCTCCTACTTTTACCTACGGACCCGCACCCTTTGTTCATAATACCTGTGTGCCTGCACACTCTGTCTGTAAGGGGTAGGTGCGTACCCTTATGAAATTCAAAAAGGCGCAAGTTTATCCTAAAAAACTCACTTTTGGGTTAATTCTAGATGTTTCTAGAAGGATTTTGACGTGGATTGTTCGCTCCAAAGTGTTTCATGCATCCCAAAAGAAAAGGAGCTAATCCCTTGATAGGAGGAGTTATCCCTTTAAAGGAGGACTTTATCCCTTTGAAGGAGGACGTAGTAACTTCCCTCCATTGCACTATAAATTAAGGCATTGGGTCAGTTGCTAGAGAGGTTAGAAGCTGAACATTTTGAGGGTAAATGCTGATGGAATTGGGACTTCCTAGTTAAACTTTAGAGGAGAGATCACATACCTTTTGGTTTCATTGGGAAGTGAGTGAAGCTTGTCAAAGTAGAGGAGACTTCTTGTCGGACCCTGGGAGGAGCTTGTACAGCATCAAGGCAAAGGTTGTAAAGTTCTTCTTCTTTTTGAATTAATACAATTAGACTCATTTTTCTCAACAATGTCTCATGTTGTTTGTTTCATGGATTCCTTGACTTTCATGTTGAATATGTTTTATGATATTGGGTTTTCAGGTGCTATTTAATTTGTTTGCCTTGTTTGTGTTTGCAGGTTCGCGACAAAGGAACTCATTTGGATCAAAGAAGTGAGGGCATCCCCAAACTTGCGTTGGACATAAGGTAGGCCTTAAACACACTTGTTAGCCATTATTTATAAAAGCACATTTAGAGAAAGATAGTGTCTTGTTGGTTTGCTTGTCATTAGGTCTTCTTTAGATTCTAGGAAGGTCTATCTTGTCCGCAAGATCGACTCATTCCGCGTGACAACACTTTGTATACAGGAAGTCTTCTTAACCTTGATTTTATTTGAAATATGTGGATATGTGCTATATTAATGCACATGTATTTGAAAGGTATAGTAGCTCGTGTTTAGTTATAGGTAGATATGCCAATGGAATTGGAGTCGCTTGAGAGATGGCGTGGATGTGTTCAGTTCCAAGACATCTTGCTTGGCACAACAATGTAAGTTAATCAGTGTATTTTTTATCTTTATGTATCCACTAACTTTCATGTGTTATTGGAAGTATGATATACAGGATTTCATGGCAAAAGAAATTTCCATGAAATATTGAAGAAGGTTCATGTTGAATTCCCTTGGAAGCACTAGGAACCATGGGGATTGAGTCATGGCATCTATTGTTAATCTTGTGCTTTTGGTATTTTGGTGATTTGTTGTGCTTGATTGCAGTTTTGTTTGTATCTTGTGCATGTCCATGCCACTTTGTTGGTGGTGTGGTATTGTTGTTGGTTTTCCATGGTTTTTCTTTTGTTTGCTTCTCGATCTTGCCTTTATATTTTTTAGAGTCTTGAGAATTTGTTGGAGAAGGAGGAAGTTAATGGAGTTCGAGGGGTGTTGTATGGTACTCGACAGGTAAGGTAAGACCTGGATGAAGCTCGATGCATGTATAAGGGTAGTTGAAAGCAAGAATATGATGGTCAATTAAGTTGGTTGGGTCCATTGGTGCAAATGGATGGTGGCAAGATAATCATTAGAAAGGTAACAGGAAAGGTAAAGTAAATGGATATGAGGCGTCAGATGCCTTGGCTATGTTGGGAATGATTGTTCTAATTGTTGTGCATGGTGTGCATAAATAAAGGGATTTCTCTTAACCTTGACCTTATGCTATCTGGTAATTATGCTATTATCATGATTATGTTGATGTTTATATATGTATACATGTATGTATGTATGTCATGCCTGACAGGGTCATCATGGATCATTATTATTAATGCTATATATATATATTATATATAATATATATATTATATATATCTATATATTTATATATATATATGTTTGTGTGTTCTGTTGTGTTGTATGTCATTGTTTTGACTAGATCATTATTTTATGTTGATGTTTATATGTAAATACGTGTATGTACACATATTGTTGTCTGACGAGATCATGATTGTCTATGCTAATGTTTATATATATGTATATATCTATGTATATATGTAATTTTATAACAAGGTCATCAGGGATCATTCTTGTGAAAGAATGATTTCTTATGTAGGTGAATGGCATGAAGAGGTTCCTAGTCTTACGAGGAATCAATTGGGAAGACTAGCCCTAACAAATCTATGATGTCAGTATCATGTGGTTATGAGTTGATATTATGTGATTATATTATTTCTATGTTATGGACATGCTATACCAGGGGATACATTAGGGAAATGAAAGCAGAGTGCTCTGCGACATGCTGGGACAAGCATGGATAAGACACTGAAGGTAAGGTTTCTTGGTAGAAACAGTGTGGTTTTGGATGTGTGCTACTACTGTTGTGCATATGTTGTAGATGTTGTACATTTTTCATCTCTAATATTGTGCACATGTGGTGTAGTGTATATATAATGTGTGTACATGTGGTTTATGCAATGTTATGTGCAAGGTGGTACATATAGTGTTATGTGAATATTGTATATGGAGTGCTGGGTATAGATGGTGCTATGTAAATGTTAGATATATGGTGTTGTGGGAATGATTATACAAGTGGTGCTATGAGAATGTGGTGCCATGTACATGTTGTACATATGGTGTTGTGTGTAGGTGGTGCCATGTACATGTCGTGCATATGGTGTTGTGTACATGTGGTGTTGTGTACATGTCATGCATGTGGTGTTATGTATGTCTGGCATTGTGTACACATTGTACGTGTGGTACAATGCACATGTGGCATTATGTACACGTTGTGCAGGTAGTGGTGAGCACCAGTATTGTAGCAATAATGCTACAACTCTTGGGGCTTCCTAATTTACCTTTTATCAACCTAGTAGTTCGTAAGAAACTTGGAAGCTATAGTGTGTATGCACAAGTACTAGTTCTTAATGTAGGCTATCACTTGGTCAGCTGGCATAAGATCACTAGGAGGTCAAGCCAACTTCTATGAATTTCAGAAGAAGTTTTAAATGTGATGAAAGAAGGGAAAGCTTACTCTACAAAGGGTATTCTACTTGCAGAAAGATAAAGAAGACTGAAATGTGAAGTAACCTTAGCAAACCCTAATTAACCAACTAACCCAAATTTTGCAGAAAGAGAGATGAAAAACAATAAAGTGAATGCCATTACCTACTTAGGAAACAAATAACATCTATTCAAGCTATTTCTAGAAGGAAATGAGAAAAAAACATCTTTTTGGGTTTTTATGTATTTTATGTGAAATTGTTATGCATGTAATTTATCTGTTTATGGATGTGGTAGCGATTAGGTGGCGATGGAAGGTGACTTTGGGGTTTTCAGAGGTATAGGAAGGTGTGGAGGGGTCCTAGGAGGCCTATGGTAACCTTCTCGAGGCTTTCTCTACAATTAGACTTCAAAACGTCACTTACAAGAAATTCTACAGGAGGCTGCATGGGATCTACAGGAGGATGTCGAGGGGATTTTTTAGAGGTTTTAAAGGTGGAAAAATGGTGGGAAAGGGTAGCTGAAGATTAGAGGGAGGCGTTGATGTGTCTGAAGTTCATCAAGGAGGATTAGGAAAGAAAATGATGGTTGGTTTTGATCAAGAGATGAGAGGAAAGCTGATGAGAAAAGTGTAGAAATTAGGGCAGATTTGTGAAGGATTGTGAATGACCTGTGAAATATGTAGCAAAAGAGATGGTGATGGCTTCTTTATTGGCTTATTATGAACAGAGATGTATTGTAAGAGAGTTGCAAATCAAACACTGAAACTGAGCAAGAAAAGAACTAGCTACACCAAAAAAATAGAACTATATCTCATGTTAACCTAAATTTTGATCGAGGAAAATAAAATGTTGAACAATGCTATATGAGAAGGAAAGCATGGAAAGAGATTTATTGCAGAAATAGAAATGAACATGAAAAATGGATCTGAAGCAAAACATTAACCTCTAAATCAAACTATAACACTAGAAATTGCATGGAGGAAGCAAAATTGTGTTTTTGTGGCAGCAAGAGTGTCTTGACCTCAGTTCATGGTCCCAAAGGGAGGAAAGGAGGTGAAGGCTTTGTTGATGGCCTTTTTATATCTTTTCTTATCATTATTTAACCTACTTCAGCAAACCAAAATGGAAACAACTATGTAAATCACCAAAAGCAACCGATTCTACTCAAGAAGAAATCCGTCTAACAACAACTAATTCATGAACTTAAACAAAAAATATAAATACAAAACAAGAGGTGTTGGGCAGATTGGGTTAGGCCCTAACCAAGAGATTTAGCCCTCTAAAATAACTTAGTGTTGTCTCATAAAATATTTCATCTCCATTATCAAAATATTAGTCACATTACATCAACTATTCATAGAAGTAAGCTCGAAAATGAGCTGAGCGGGAGCTACAACAAAAGTGCAAAAATTTGAATAACATCCAACTAAACTACTGAGGTCCTAAGCCCCCCTATTTATACAATTGGAGCCCCCAACAATTCTCCTAAAATCAAGGAGGCTTGGCTCCCAAGACTAGAGATAGACAGTAGTTCTTCTTCACTTGCTTGGCTGCCTATTTGATGCATTGATGTGGCTACTTGTGCTCCGAGCTTTCTGAAGAAGGATTTGAAGTAGGGGGTCATAAATGAGGGGGGCACCCTCCTACAAATCCTCTCCCTTGTTTTCATCACATATTGGTTGCCAAATGCTTGTTAAACCTTTGACTTTGTCTCAAAATTAACCAAAAATCTGTATAAAGCACACATTAGACTTCATGGCATAATGACTAACCCAATTCACCCTATTAGCATAAATATAATAAAAAAGATACAATAAACTAATGAGAATGGTGGATTAAGCTAAGTTAGGAGGCAAAATGAGCCCATATAATTACCCATTTATGTGGCTCATCATCAACCCCCTAATGAATGTGTTTCTCATCCTCTGAGCAACTAGTCCATCTCTTCATCTTTGATGGCCCCGATGGCCTCCCTGACATCTCATGCCTCTGATGTGAGATCCTCTGCCATATCATGGAATCCAACCTTTCTACCCACCTCTTCCCACTACTGTCTTTCTTCTTCTTCTTTTGTGCCCTCTAGCAATCCTAGTAGCAGTGGGGGACTCAACTTGAGGTCAATCCAATTGGCCCTCAAACTCTGCATAGAGTGCTTGTACAGTGGCACTCTCCTCAATGCTTTTTTCATCCTAGCTAGGGAGTGATACTCCCTGATCTGCAAGCTGTGTGGCAGTGTATTCTACCTCCTCATGCAGGAATGGGTGCAGTCATCTCCAAGCAATCTTTCCATGTCCTCAAAATGTGCAATAGCCTGGGCCTGATCATTGATGTACTTAGGGGTCCTTTGAGGATTAGCTACAAGTAGATGGTGTGTACTAACGAGAGCCATAGGGTCTGATGGCTCTGCTCTAATCATTAGGGACTCATTTTTTTCTTTTGCCATCACCTTCTTGATTTATGTTGCCCTTTTCTCCTCATGACTCATCCATGATTTCGTGGCCATCAGGTGCAAGTCCCCTAAGCTAGCATTAGGGTCCCATAGATTCATATCAGTGAGAGCCATGTTATGTAAATAAAACTCTGCCAACTTTGCCTTATCTTCTGCTGAATTGTGGTCACATAGGTTCATGAACTGCCTATAGTCCTGAAAAGGCATGGTGCCTATTTATGCCAAGTTCTTGATCTGGAACTGTAGCCACTGGTCTTTGAGGTAGACTCCAAATTATTTGGCTGGTTGTCTGCACTACAGTGCCTCCATAGACTAGTTGGCCATGCATGCCAGTTGTGTGTCCTTTTCTTGTAACTATTATCTTAACATTCCATTCTCTACGTCCAAGTGAGATCTTCTGATTGCTTCTGTATGTCTTATAGTGCTCAATTCCTTACCCATCTCTCTCAGCTTGTTTTCCATGTGGCCAATGTCTTCCACCCCTTTGGAATTGGCGATATGCATCCATCTATGGATTCTTACCCTTTCTTTTTCCAGTTCAAAGAGAAGTGGGACTGCAAATTTCTGTGGAATAATTTTTCCTCCTTCAAGAAGGTTGTAATAAGAGCCTAAACTAGGCTGGGGATTAGATTCTGGTATCTCTGTTGTTTCATCCTTCCCCTTGGTCTACTCTTCTGCCCTTTCCTCAAGTTTCTCAGTCTCCTATAGCTTTGTTAGGGTCTCCTGTAGAGAAGTTTGTGCCTCTTGTAAGACTGTCTTTGAGTCCTATAGTTTTATTCTTTCCTTCCAAGTGGAAGATCTAGGACTTCGTCTTTCATAAGTAATGGGGGTTTTAGATGGAGATTCTTCCCTTTTGATAGTAGGGGAATCTTCAATTATGATAGGTTCTTTTGAGGATGGTTGTGGCTTCCTTATTTTTATTCTTGTAATTTTTCAAGCCATGAAATACATTGATGGTTGCCTTTTCCTCTTTTGTTTGGGTTTAACTAGGGTGCTAACGACAGCAAGAACAATTGCTTCTTCCCTTTCTAGTGTCTCAGGCGACACTTATGTCTTCTTTCCCCCTTTTTCTTCTTCTTCTCTCTTTTCTGCCTCTGCTAGCTTTGTTTCCTCTAGCCCTGTTCTGATTTCCTTCTCACTTTGTTTAGTTTCTGCCTTCTCTGCTTTATTCCTTTTCTTCTCTGCTTTAGTCTTTTTATTTTCTATTTTAGTATTTCTCTCTTCTGTCTTAGTGTCCTCCTTCTCTGCTTTGGTCTTTTCTTTCTCTGCTTTAGTCTCTTCCTTCTCTGATTCAAGTTTTTCCTTTTCTGTTTCAAGTTTTTCCTTCTCTGTTTCAAGTTCTTCTTTCTCTATTTTGGTTTCCTCTTCCTCTATTGTGCTTTTCTCCTCATCTTCTCCTTTTTGTTCTCCCTGCTCACTTTTAGAAGGACTGAGGTCATATTTGAGGGCTTTTTTATCATCGTCTCTTGTCATATTTATGAAAATGTCCCAGACTATGGAGATTGTGAAGGTGTAGAGGGATTCTTCCACCAGTAGTTTAATTAGTCCATGGTGAGCCAATTGGTCTGGACCTCCTGCCTTCAATTTAATGCTGGAATCTATAAGACACTGTAGGAGAAAATAGGGAATATTGAGTTTCTTGGGTGTAAGAATATCCATGCCATATCTTAGCTCATGCAAAAGTCTGAAATGTTAACCATAAACTATGTTGTACCTTCCTTCACAGGAAATGTACTTGATAATTTGGTAACTGACCTCATCCCAAGGGTAAGGTATGCTTGTTCTTCTGATGCCATTTTTGTCCTCTACAGGATGCTCATTTGGTTGGAAGAAGGTTTTCTTGTCAACTTGACCCAGTGGCTTTTCTTCTTTGCTCTAGGGTAGTCCAAGTGGAAGACTGGTAACCCTACTGATAAACTCTGGGGTGATTTCCATGGTGATACCCCTGAAACTAACAATGGCATGGATCTTTGAGTGTGGTACCAAGGACAGGGCAAACTCCTAAGTCACTTCTTCATCATACCCTCGAAGTTTCTCGAAAAATGGCATCCAATTGGCTCCGGTAAAAGTGGCTACCACCTTGGGGTGTCCATGGAGCCTGACTAAATTTAGGTGTTCCTTCCACATGAATCCCCCTGTCATCATGTTTATATTCTTTTGGAATACCTCAGGTGGAGAAGGAGACAACAATTTTTGCAAAAACAGGAAACAGAGAAAAAACTGTGTTTTTCGTTTAAGAAACAGGCAGAGTTTTTTAATGCAATTTATCTTCTTTTCAGGCTTAATTTTTCCCTAAAATTGCATCACTCCTTGTATATTTGAATACCTTGTTGAAAATAATACTGAGAGAGGGGGGGTGAATCAGTATTATCTAGTCCTTTTACAAAATCTTCCTTATTTATACTTTGAATTATTTTTGCATATCAGTACCATAAAATAATGAGCATGAACAAGAAAAATAGACAGTCACATCAAAGAACACCAGATAGGTGGAAACCCAATGTGGGTGAAAACCAACTGCTGCAATATGTCTCTATCTTCTTTCAAATTAGAAACTCCTTTTACAATGGTCTTGTACTGGTGCAGTCCTTTACCAGATACGCAGGCCTGCAACCTACAGAGAGCTACAACTCTCTCTCGTTTTCCAGTCTCACCTGGAAGGGAGCTACAACCCCCTACTTCTTTACAAGGACCACTTTTCATAAATTTTCAAACTGGATCCATATACATCAAATGATCATCAAGTACATATAAATTACAGTCAGCTGCAATAACCAGATCAAAATAACAGAACTGAACCCAGAACACCTTATCAACAGAAAAATTCAGTCAACAGAAGATCTTAAGTCAGATACGCAGTTTTCCTTTCACTGGCCTGCGTCGCTACGCACTTCATCCTTTGCTTCTCTGCGTATACCCGCAGAGCTCCTTCTGCTGCACTGCGTGACCATGCACTGCTTCTTCTACTGCGCTGCGTACAGTACGCACCCAAATACACTATCGCGCTGCGTACTTCACTGAAGGCACGCACCCAAAGACACTATCGGGCCGCGTACTGTTTCTGTGCGTACGCACCTGAACCACCTTCGCTCTGCGTACCCACGCATTGTTCCTTCATCGCCTTAGCGTACCCACGCACTTCGCCTTTGTCACCCCTGCGTACCCACGCACTTATCCTTCTTCTGCTCTGCGTACCTACGCAGAGGCACCGTTAAACACCTGCGTACATCAGATTAGGGCTGAATTTACAGA
>APFE030950127.1:0-15830 GCA_000404065.3 Pinus taeda | reverse complement strand
TCTGTGGCAAAAGAATTATCCCCAGGTGGAGCGAGATGTTGTAACATCCCTTGTTGTTTAAGTTTTATTTTCGATATTTTACAAAATGAAAGAAAAACCAAAAATATGAAAGAAATGGTTGATTTTATATTCTCGATGGCTTTTGAAAGTGATAAACCCATGAGAAGATCTAGGTCATCTGATCAATAGGCCACAAATCCGACGGCAATCATGTAGTTAACTAGAATGGGGTTTATTTCAGAGGTTGGACGTGATAGATATCGAGTCAGAAAGTAATCATGTTCTATCCTTTAAATCGGACTCGATAAATCATTAACCAGCAGTTTTTATTTCCTATCGGATCCGCGATGGATATTGGGTCGGAATATTGGGTTGGCAAGTAATCGAGTTCTATCTTTAAAATCAGACCCGATAAATCATTAACAGACAGTTTTTATTTCCTATCGGGTCCATATGGGAGTCAAAGGGGCATTGAAAAGGCAGACACAATAGGTTTATGAACCAGAGTTTTAATTTTTTGAGTTCTGTAATAACTGATCCATTGTCTAAAGGTCATGCAGGTTCATGAGGCGCGATCAAGCGATAGCTTGATAAGCATGTTGAGGTGTGCGGCAGGGGAATAATAAGCAGAAAGGCTAATTAAATTTCAACCCCCGTAGTTGACCGTGATGTTAGCATGGTTGATCGAAATGTGTGGCCAAAAATTACTACAGGGGTTCGACCTCATTGAGGCTCCCGTACATTATTTACCCCCACAGTGAGCTCCCAAATCTTTTCGCCTCACGTCACTCATTCCACATCTTCCACCGCTTTCATCTATTAATTTCCCACGTCACTCACCATACCCCCCCACTTCGTCCACTACTCCATTAAGGCTCAAGCTATAGATTCTAACAGCGAGAAGCAATCCTCATCATTCTCTGATTTCTATTATTTCTTGTTATCTTGTTTTCTTGAAATGAGTTAGGTGGTTTTACTCTCAAATGTAATATTTAGTAATAACTTTTACTTTAGACAGTTAGGAGAATAATTAAGTAGTTTGACAGTTTTGGTGATTACTAACTGTCTCATAATGTATAAAAAGAGGAAAATTTACACAGAAAGGGTTCGAATTTTGGAGAACCTGGAGACTGGGCCACTGTATTCCTAATACAATTGTTGATTAATGAAAGAATCAAAAGTTTTCCACACATTGTTGGGTATGATTTCATGACTTCTTTGTTATGTGTCATTAAATGTTTTCTTCCTTTAAGTATGGTGATGAAGTTGTAGGTCTTTATTTGCTTATGTAAATGAAGTCAAAATCCCTTAAAACACGCTCCTATACTTGAAGTTCCCATCTCTGTAATTCTCCTAAGTTATAGATAGTAGTTTCTATGTAAGACAACATATTATCTTTAATTTCTCCATGTGTCACAGATAGTAGATTTTGTGTAAACTAGCATATTGTCTATGACTCTATACTTGAAGTTCTCACCTATGAAATTCTTCTAAGTTACAGATAGTAGTTTCTGTGTAAGACATCATATTATCTTTAACTTCTCAAAGTGTCACAGATAGTAGATTTTGTGTAAAACAACGTATTGTCTATGACTTCTACAAATTTTCTTCATTCATCATTTATGTTCAGCAATCAAATGGAATTCTGAGATTTTCATGTCACCTAAGTATTGAGGGTTTAAAACCAAGTCTTTCAGGTCCTTCATTTAAGAATACAACATACAATTAAGTGACAAACAAGTGACAATAATTATAAACATTAATGTCTTAAGCAAAATTTCTACACAGCCAGGAAATTGGTTTCTTAAGGTACAACACACTTCATTAGAAAGCTCATTCATGACCATGTTCTTGAAGTGCAATATTGTTCAACCAATGATCAAGTTGCAAACATCTTTACAAAGGTTCTCACAGAGGCGAAGTTTACTAAATTCGATTTACGGTTGGAGTTTAAGAAGTTGTCACTAAGGGGGGATAGGCTCTAATGCCTCCTTCCTTCTCCTATTGTGTCATATTTGTACATCCTTCAATCCTATCCCAAGTTGTTCTTAAGGGGGGATGTTAGGATATTCCGACACATAGGAAATAGTTAAGTATAACTTGGTCTAGTGTAGAGTTAGGTAAAGTGTGTTTCTTTACTTTGTACTTTTGCAACTTACAATTCGACAATCACGATATGTAGTGATCTGACAGATCATTCTCTCCTCGGTGTTACCGACACTTGATCTGTGGCTTAACACCCAATTGGTCCATGATCTCTATTTAAAGAGCATGGAGGGCCATTTGTAGGGTAACCATTCATGAGAGAATCTTATGCAAATTTTCATTCTTTTATTAATAAATTGCTTGAGAGTTTTAACCACGTCAGGAATACTATTGTATTGATCTGTGATATGTTTGTGAGTGGTGTCCTTTGGTGTTATGTCTAAGGAATTTACCCTATAAAAATGATTAGATAGATCAGTTATTTCTTAACAACAACCCCTTCCTCTGCATACACAACTTGGAAGTGCCGAACCCGCATGTATACGTGCCTTCACCGAGGTGAACATGCATATAGATTTGCAAATAATGACTTATAACTTCGAAACTTTTCAAGACTTCGGATATACCCAAATCATAGCATTTAAATGATAAAACATGCATTAACACTTAGATATAGCCTATCCATTATTAGATCATACAATGATAATTCATTCTAGGTCTCATGATCCTAATCCAACATTGTATCCAAGGGTGCACAAAATGTTTCAGATCTATATCATAACCATAACCCTTACAACACAAAATATACTTCATGAAAAACCCTTTCACTTGCACACTTATCCCTTTGATATTCTCCTTCTTATATACTTAGAGTGTTTGTCAATACCATGCACCAAAACAACACTTAGAACCTATGGTATTCTTAGACGGTATCAAGTAACCGTTATTCCACTCAATATTGTGGGCTAATACCATGGTATGGACCCTTGGTATTCTTTAACCTTAATTTTCCATCCCATATGCGCTTTTCCTTCTATAAATTGTGTGCATACGTATACGCTCCTTTTATTATGTGTACCCGCATGTATACACTACTTGGACTAAGGTAAACAACATATACAACTTAAACCATTCTCTTTCCTTAATATCTTAATTCTGATATGTAATCCTTTGTCCCATCGTCTTTTTCTTTTGTACCATTACTCTGTTACTTGTGAAAAGACCTACTACAATGTGAGTTTCCCTTTATTATTTATGAACTGACCTGTATGTGGTTTGCCATCAAGGACAACACATGTACCATAATGCCAACAAATGGAATTCTAACCATTTTTATGTGGAAAGTAGAAATAACTCTGGAAGATAAATGAAGAGGTTAGAAGAAGATACATGTGATGGATATGGCATAAAGATCAATAAGAATTAATCCATGTACAAATGGGATTTAGATGTTTGAAGACAGGTTGACAGATAAAAAAAAAGGGTTGAAGAGAAAAAGAGTCTTACAACAATGAGTGAGTTGATTGTGGGTAAGTGAAGAGTTGATATGCTCTTAAGAAATAATAAGTGCATTGGTTGGAGAGGAATTGGTTCAACAAGATTGTAGAAGATGAGATCTTATGATAGACCTTATGAAATTGAATGTGATGTTTTTGTCATTAAGATAATTGTGTTATGTTTCCATAACAAGTAAGCTATGTCAAAGAAAATGAAGCATGAAAGGCACTTGGATGAAGAAGTGGTGACTGAACCTAACAATAAAACTAAGAGATAGTGAGTGGTTGAAGATGCATCAACCAACAACTTTGAAAGAGGAGGAACAAGTTTACTCAAGAAGAGGTTCCATTGTAGATAACTTGGAGAAGGGAAGTTACCAAGAGGATGACTTGGTATTGAGTGATAAGCACCATACTTTTCACAAAGAAAAGAAGGGCTAGTTGTAGCTCACTAACGGACGAGGAGAGTCAAGAGAGATAGAGATGAAGATGATTGTTGTTAGTCATAGCAAGGTTTTGAAAGAAAGTCACAAGTGGAAGAAGGAAAGCGCCAAATAAATGAGTGATGAAGAATATATGGTTGATTTGGGACAAAACTCAATCATGTGAACAGTTACTACAAGAGAGTCAAGGTGACCAGAGTTATGAGAAGAGAAGAATGGTGCTGAATAGGAAGATCTGCAATAGCAAAAGAAATGGCATCAGTAAGAAGAATTATGCAGCAGCAGTTGCAAGAAGTTTGAACAAGGAGGTAATGGTCTTTTGTTTTCAGTCAATTGTGGATTGAGTGTTGATTACAAGTAGCAGTGATGAGCATTTGTAGCGGAGGATGATGGTAAGGAACCTTGTAGTAAAAAGTGAGGAAGAATAGAAAAGTTCTTAGAGGAAGAAGGTGAGTCAATTACATGCAGAAGAAAAAACAGCAGAGAATGCTTAAATTAATATTCTAGAGGAAGGAGTCAGTAGAAATATTGGGAGAAGACTAGACTTGGAAGAGCTTAGTATGGTATTTACAAACAAGTTGATCGATTTATCTTGTTGTATTGGCTTGTGTGCACCTCATAATGAGCAGGAAGAAGCTCATAGAAAAACTAAATTTGTGACTACTAAAAGTTGTGGTAAAGGTTCACAGAGAAGTAGATGAAATCAAATTACAATTAGAGATGATGAGAGGGATACAATGGAAAGATGAGGAAGACCAAGGATACAAATGAGTGTAAACTGGGAATTGTTGCAGGCGAAGCTGAGGCAGTGATCAAATGCTCAGTGGGGGGGAATCTCAAGGGAGTTGAGTTGTAGCCATGAAAGGATAGCCTAAGGGAGATGAACACATGTGATAAAGCAGATGAAGATTTGATGAGCAACATGAAGAAGGTAAAATTTCAGCCAAGGATTGAGTTAGAGGATGAAACTAACAAAATGAAAGTAGGAAGGTATAGTTGGTGGGATTAAGAGACAACCTAGGTTTTATTGGCAAGTGAACAGTTGGGAAGCAAGTAAAGTTTAGAGTTCGCAGTGGAAGTGGTAGAAGAAGGTACAAGTTGAGTTAATGATTTGGTAAGATATTTGTTTCATTGTGCAGGAGACAGTTGAAGAAGGTGAGGATATTTTTAGCAGCCTAGAGCAAGGAGTGCTCGAAGGGTTCCAGAGAAGGGGACCAGGAAGGTGCCAAAAGACCAAACTCAAGAGAAAGTTTGGTGAGGTATCATGTAGCAAGGTGGAGACTTGTTACTGTAGAGGTGTGTTGCAGCTCACAAGTTGAAGTTGTTTGAGAAGATCAGATGTTTATGACCAAGAGATCATATATTTTTATACCTTGGGAGTCTAATTTAGGTGAGTAGATGGAGCAAAAAGTTCGAAGAGGACTGGACCAAGGCTTGCCAATGTGATGGGATGGTCACATTTTGATGTGGGGAGAAATTTTAAATCTTTGTAAATATTTATATTGGGAAATGAGTTTTGTTATTTATAGGAAATTTTTCCTAATGTAAATGTAGCTTCAATTTCCCTATTTTGTGAGAAGGGGAAATGGGCCATCACTTTTGACTCTTGATTACCCATGTTAGATTTATTTATAAAGACATGATTTTTTTAGAAGAGAGTAGGTAGAAGTGTAGTAGAGGTAGAGAGGAGAAGCTCTAGTGCTACGAGGAGAGGCAAAGGTTGAGGGCCTAGGCTACACATGACCATAATGTATATTATGGCCAATTTAATGTATGTCTAAATTCAATTAATGAAAAGCTTGTTTAGATGACTCTATGTTGTTATTTTCTCTATCTGTCCATAATTAATGAATTTATTTATCCACACATGTTAAGAATATGAAATGTGTTAAGAAATGTATCATGGTTGTTTGCCTTCATGTTGAATTTGTAGGTGTTGAGAGATGTGTCATGCGTGTAAGTATTTAGATCAGATTGATGCTTGGGCTTGGATGAAGCTTGAAGCTAAAATATTACCTTGAGCGTATGAAGTTGCAACTTCATATTGTTGCATAGTGTTGGTTGATGATGTTGTCAATTTGTACATTGGTGAGTGTGAGGCTATAACTTCATGTTGTGGTCGTAGTTGTCGTTGATATGTTTGGGAAATGTTCCTGGTCTAAATAGTGATGTGTATTATTATTGTTGGTACATGGTAGCGCCACATATGCATTGTAGAAGCCATGTGTTGTTGGTGTATAGTCATGAGACCTTGTAATATGATTGAATCGATTGAGATTATGACCTATAGCTTTAATAGTTGTGTGTGTTAGTCATGCAAAGTTGATGTTGTGTTTTTATTGTTCTAAACCCATGGGGGAAGTGTCCTATGTATCCTGGAGAATGAACTATGCGGTATTTACAATGAGTGGAGTATTGTCACAGGAAAAATAGAGCACCACTATTTCGGATGAGTCATGCCCTTTTAATTGGGGATTTAGACCATTAGTCGAGCGAGGCTGTAATTCAAAGGAAGAAAGGAATGTGAAGTTGTTAAGAGGTGATTCTAGACTGTGGAGAATCGACCTTGTAAAGGAGCAAGTTTCAACTTCCTAGAATCTGAAAAGACGAATTTTTAGGGCACTACAAAAATATTTCGTAATGCACTACGAAATTGTTTCATAGCGCCTACAACTAATCAGTTTTTGGGTTGCACGTGAAGCTTTGAAATCTCTTTGTGGCTTGTTGGTTGTGCCATTCATGAGTTGAAGCCCATGTAAGTTGACTGAGGTGGGAAAAGAGTGGGAAGGCATGAGAGGGACCTGTCATAGCATTTGTGAAGGAAATCTCGACATTCTCTTTTGACTATTATTTTTAATTAATTTGCAAAATTGGATTATATAACACATAATTGTGCTTGTGGGAGTTGTTTTGTCCTGGGGTATCAGGAGACAGCTAGGGAAACTCGAAATTTTTCCCAACAGAGCTGCAAGGAAAAGCTTCCTTGTGGTTGGAAGAATAAAAAACTTTGCATAATCTTGATGAAAAAAAGTTTCGTGGGAGGAATTTCATAAACAATTTAAAACTAAGTATTTGGCTTAAAGATATTATGATGATTGTGTCGAGGAATTCCATGATTTAATGCTAGGACTATGTTGATGTCCAAAAATGACCTCATCAACATCAGGGAAGGCCACCCGGTCAGAGTCCCAAATCATACTCGTATCCATTTGTATAATTGCTCCAACTAGTTCAATTGGGTCCAATTACTCCTTCTGTTTCCCTGTTAGCTTGTGATTTATCTACTACTCGCCAACAGAAAAAGAGGAATCAGATTTGTCGTCTTGTTGTGCACATGCAAGCAAGCAAATCCTTAAGCTGACTTAAGGGCTCAGTTAAGCCACACCTAAATTATGCCCCTTCATAAGGGGACTTCTAAAATGAAAAATTAAATCTAGATGTAGATCTACTCTAGAATGCAATCAAAGAAGCTAATCCTATCTCAAACCGGAAAAATATAGCTTTCTCTCAATTTGAGAGAAAATGAACTAATTAACCAAGGAAGAGGATTGTTTATATAATGATTGAATTCATTATATAATTTTCATCAATTAAAAGAATAAGTTGATTTAATTAATGCAAGGGAAAACAAAAAAGGAATGTATGTAAACAATAAATAGTTATTACTCAGTTCATTCCTATTTCAATGAATTCATATTAATTCTAATTTTGTTCTACTCCTCAGAGATAACTCTTAAATAAATTCAATAGCGTAAAACAAATCGATACGAGAATAGTGCTCAATCAAAATGTAATATACTATTTAGAACATAAAAATTAAAGAAATTCTGGCAATAACAAATTAACTTGTAATCCAAACAAGAGTGTATTGAAATAAAAAATTATTAAACTCATACCAGAACTTCATTACAAAATTTTCATTCCATGAGCAACTCCATCTCCTTGAAGAAATTGCTTATAGTAGTGCAAAACGATCTTCCCTTTCAGAACTCAAAATGATCTATCTCTCTATAATTCAACTCACAGTACATTATAAAAGTGTAAATGCACAAAAGGAAAAATCACAAAAAATTCCCTAACACCTCAGATATGAAGTTTTCCCCTCACCTACAGCTATAAAACCTTGTATAAAAGTGCTTTCAAAGCCTCTAGTTGCAGAGAAGAGGACCCCTTCCTCATTCTCAAAATTGATATTTAATAATTACAAGAATCTCCAACAATAGAGAATTGTTGAGAGTAGTTTTCCAGATCCTGAATTAGAGTTGTGAATTCCTCATTTTTCTATTTTTTGGTAGCTTTCCATTGCTCAAAAATGCCTCAGATCTGAACTTCTTCAACTAATCTCATGCTACAAACCAATCAAAACCAAAATAAAAATAAATTAAATTGCATATTAGAAATCGGAAAAATATACTCTCATAAAATTGCTAAGTTAAAATAAATAAAATGCAAATAAATTCCATGCTACGATTGCTTCAAATGGATATGATTAGCCTTTGAGTATCGATAGGGAATGAATTAGTGACAACAGTTTTCTCAAGACAATGAAATTTGCCCAAATCAAATCAGTTTTCGTCACTTTGCCTTTTGCTGAATTTTTTGGTCATTAAATGATTAAATATACTAAACTTATCATCCCCATGTTATTCTTCTCAGTCTTAGATTTCCAACAAACTATTGTGACCTTCATTTGGCCAAATAAATATTGAGATATGTCTTTCCAAATCTAAAGTGTCAAAATTGCCAAAATTTTCGAAAATTACATGACCAAAATTAAAAAATTTCAATTAAAAAATCTTATCTAAATTAAATTAATTGTATAATTATAATTAAAATAAAAATTAATTATTATTATATTAATAATTTACAAAATAATTAAATTACACATTAATTATAAATTAAATTATTAAACAAATATTAATAAAATATTAAAAAATAGGTGAGTGGCTTTTTGGGAACTCTTTTTAAGAGTCCTGAAATTAATGAAGAGGGATTTATTATATGTATGAAGTGGGAGACCTAACGGATGGAGTAAGGGAGGTATAAGGAAGATACCAAAGGTGGAGAATTTCGAAGGGAGGTGTAAGGAAGATATCAGAGGTGGAGAATTTCGAGAGTCATAAGGAATAGGAGTTACGAAAAGAGGAGTTCCAGAAATGGGAAGAGCCCGAAATAAGGAGAAGGGATTTTGGGAATATGGATTTCGGAGGTGGACGAGGGTTATTTAAAATTAAGTTACGAAATGCATGAGCCCGATATGGGGAGGAGAGATACGGAGGTAGAGCGATTTCACAAGGATTTAAAAATAAGAGTTACGTAATGTAAAATTTTGAGGTGATGAGGAGGTGAGGAAGGAGAGAGGTGAATGAAGAGGGATTTTAGGGAAAATATTTAAAGAAATGAGTTACGATATGAATGTGTCCTAAAATGAGTGGAAGGCTCGAGATGAAGTGAGGAAGAAAGGAAGGCAGTTGTCTATAACGCGACTTTTTGAAAGCTTTTCCGGCGGATTTTTCCGGTCAAAATCCGGCAGCAATTCATTGGAATCCCAAGTTTGATAGCTAGTTTCTGCACAATCAAAGGCTCCCAGGGGTTTTTCAGGGCGCTGAATCCAAATATGCAGTTAAAAAACCATTTTAACTGCTAAAAATCAAGATTTAACCTCATTTCTTCCGCCAGATTCCGTCATCGGAATCTTCAAAAAGTCGCATTATAGACAACTCCGAAAGGAAGTGAGGTAAGGTGAGGAGGAGAGGAGGGTCGCAGGGAGTGGATCCATCTCTCTTATAAAAAGTTTCGAACACATTAAAAACTAGAGCCAATTGAGTTTTGAGATTTCAGAGGTTTTTAGTATTAGAATTTGAAATAGATTTCTGAGATCCTAAAAAATTTAAAATAATAAATTTTTTAATTATAACTCATATAATTAACTATTAGACAATATTAGTTGTGGTAATTGTGTAGGAATGTTAGTAAAAAAAATAAATCAATATTTACAATTATTTTATAAATATTAAAATAATATACATTTTGTACATTTTTTTTAGCCTGAGCAGTGAACATCATCGAACTTCCGATAAGCACCATATACAAACCGAGTCCAATAATATGAAACGTGAACCGATGGAAAGCCTACAAAAAATCATTCACAATGAAGCAATCATAATGGAAATCTTAAGAAAACCAAAATCTCACAAAAACGCTGCACACTTAACCAAAAAATAATATTAAAATGAAATTTAGCCAAAATTTATTTAGAGAGTCACCATTATTATTATGAAGATAATAAGTTAAAAAATGGGGGTGTTGTGATTTCACCATAATAATGGTGACACACGGGGAAAAACCGGTTATCTTTGGTTAATAAGGTAATGAAGTTCGTTTTACCCAAAAATTAAAAGTGAGGAATTATATTAAACCGTCAAATAGCTAAACATTTCCCATGGATCCCACATTAGTGAATCAAGCAATATAAGTTTAAAAATGATAAGTACTCAAAGTATATTGAGTCTAAATTCATGAACCAGAATTTTGGGAATATTTAATATCTAAGATTACTTCATATGAGAAATAGAAAGTACAAATAGGGAGGTTTTTTATAAATCATATATCCATAAATATGAATGGTCTCTGATATTGCTTCGTTGCCAGCGAGCCTAGTCAGTACCTTGGCGAAGTTTTCCTTAATTCCATACAAGCATGGCCCCGCTTCCATCGAGTGTCCATAGCCTCGACAGTTTGCTTGTATTTCCTATGCTTCCCCTTTTGATCACCCTTTTGATAAGCACATTTGTGAGCTATGTTATGATGTACCTAAGTGAAACAGATGGGATGGTAAAAGAGACTTAAGAAAATGGATATAGTACTTCCATAATGTTGACTCATATCCTTCCCCTGCAATTGTCCATTCAGAGGCTTTTATAAAGTGGAGGGATGGGGGGATCCATTGAGTTAAACTCAGGCCAGTTCTTTCCTTGAAAAGATGAACTATATCACTTAGAAAAATACATGTTCCTCCACGAAAAGCATTTAAAGCAAGATGGCTTTAGGATTCCATAAAAATATCCCTTAAAGGTAAATGAAACCCATTGAGACTACAAATTTCCCATGTATCTCAACCAATATTGGGTGAGAAAAATTCCTTCCAAATAAATTTTGGTGGTATCACCGAAATCAATCCATAACTAGCAATAAAAGGAAAAATAAATCCAAACTAAAGTGAAAGAAATCAACAAACTCCAAAAATGTCAAATAAGATAAGGAAAAATGAAGACAAGCCCAAATTAAAAAGACAAGCCCAACAAGTCTAACTATAAAAAATGTCTCAACAAAAGAGTAAAATAAGACAAGCATGTGTGTTCGTCTCATGTTGATATTTTAATAAATTTATCTTGCAAAGTTATAAGCAATTAGGATCTCAAACTGTAAGGTGAATAGCAATTATGAGGTAAAATTAAGCCAAATGAGAAGTTCTGCCCTTTGTAAATTTTCTGGTTTCATAAGAATATCATAATAATTTTCGAATAAAAGAAATGCTTATAAAACAAATTGAAGGTTTTGGGACTCCCCAATTTAGTTGGTTTGATGAACATCGTAACTACTCTTCCAAAACTCAAAAGCAAGCAACAAGGGTAATGAGTTCCAAGTTTGAGCTGGTAGAGGTGTGAAAAACTTTGCGAGGACCTGCAAAACAGAGTTTAAGATCAACAAAACTATAAACTAAACTGAAACAAAAATGTAACGAAATGGAAAAGGATGAAAATGGGCATATGAGACTTACAATCAAAAAATTCCGTTTAATTTTATCTGAAAGATGTCGATTTTATCCAATAAAGATAACCTCTTCTTTTCATTGGAATTAGAAATATGAGGAAGTCGTACTCTTTGAATTTTTCATTGGCCCGAACTCATCACTTATTAAATGTAAACTAAAGCAAGCAATAAATCTAGGAAAAATAATGATTCATGTTCAAGGAATATGAAGTAAATAAAATTCATCAAAAATAAAAATGAAAATGTGCTTCTCTATGAATTGTAGTGGCAATTATTCTCTTTGTATTTCAGATTTCATATCAACTTCAAGGTTTACATAAAATCTCAAAAATCAAGACCAACTCTCAACTTATGTAACACTAATGTGTATATATTGAGAGGAGTTAAATCTTTTACAAGATAAGTATGGAATGATATAAGAAAACCATAAGAGAATTCAAACATAAATTTACCATGATCCATCGCCTTTGCATGTTCTGAATTAGCTTACCAATTGTTGCATTACCATAGTAGCTGCTCAAAAATGTCTTGAACAGAAAACAAAGATGCACACTAGAAGATTACTTTGATGAAGAGATGAGCAACCAATAGTGAGACAAAGAAAAAATGTAAGCAAGCCATAGGTGATGAACTTTTTAATAGCCAGGGAGTTTGTCGTGAAGAGTAAAAAGAGGCCCAACAATGCATGTGAGGATGTATGTCCAATGAAGGCACAATGATAGGATCCATGTGCACATACATTAAAAAATGGGTATCCTGAAGTCACTTAGTCATCCCAATGAATGAATGCTTCAATTTTGGACTAAATTATAATTAAAAATACACCCAAGTTCCTGAATACCAGGGTTACATGGAATTCAGGATTGAGCATAAAGATATAGAGAGGTAAGCAAAGAAAGGACTCCATGTGGACATGACAAATAAGTTCGATTTGTCAAGTACTGAAATGAGTTGACCAGAGGACTATGAGATTGCATAATACGATATTCTAAGGTTATGAGGTATTAAGACGCTCAATATAGATGGAAATAGGAAATCTTGGAAGAGAAATCTCGTAAGTTTTTCAAAATAAAGTTCCAAGAAAAGGAGTCTAAGATCAATAAATATGAGTGAGGCTAATAGAATCCCATATCAGAAACTTGAAAACCATTCTAAAATTTAAATCAACTTACATGACTCTAAGATCACAAGGTCTATGTGAAGATAGTGAAGTGGAGGCCATTTTCTTCACTAAAAATTTTATTGAGCAAATCTCGAGGAGGCAAATCTCGGAATGTGTTCTTAAAATGCTTCCAATATAATACAGACCCGAGAGTTTGATAAGCCTGAAGGTTTGAAGTTTCAAAGGAAACAATCTCAGAAAGGTATTCTGTTAAAAATGAAACGAAAAGCAGAGGTCTGAGATTCCGAGATTTACCGTTAGAGGATCTATATCATCTTGGGAGAAAGAAATGTGACTGAGTGGATATAAGATGAATGAGTGCAATGCATAGTCTCAAATTAACTCAACAAATGTAAGATTCAAAATGGGCAAAGGTAAAATATTGGATAGGAGCACTTTTGCAAGATTTTTTCAATGATTTTCCTTTTCTTATGGACCTTCTTTAATTTAACCTTTATAGAGTGAGAATTTGTAGACCCGCAGAAAATATGAACAAGAAGAAACCAAGCATTTCATTTCAGTTGCGTCAACAAGAAGTAGCATGTGATTGTTGACTCATCTTACAAATTTGCAAAGAAAGGAAATATGAAGAGAATCACCAATGCAAAGTACAAAAATTATGATGAGAAAGAAAATACTTCCCTAAATAGGTTTATGACTCATAAAAAGTTAGTTGCTCACTTTATTCTTCTACCTATATTATTAAAGAAGAAATAAACAAAAAATAACAAACTAACTAAATTAATTCTACTCCTAACTGAATGAGAGGAAACGTGACTAGGTATAGTCATACTTCTAATGTAATCATTCAAGCATTTTATTTCCTACATGTATGTATAGGTGAAACATCAATAACAAAAATACAATTATCATTAAATTAACATAAATAAATTTGAATGCAATATGTATACTTATTGCTAACATATTTTCAAAAAGTAGATTATTTACAAGAATTCTCTCTTGGAAAGTTTCCTCCAACCAAATCTCTATGGAATCATAAAAATATGGATGAGTATTCATTAAAGATAGGACAAAGTCAAATGGAGGAGAGGTTGAACAACCATGAAACAAGTCATTAGTGATCTTTGGTAGAACTAAATCTTCCAAACAACCTTTAAATATATCAATAAAATTCAAATGGGAGGTTGATGAATCTCCCAAAAGATCATTGGTTAAATTAACATGTTGTACATATTAGATCAATGCACTCAGAAGTGATGATTGATGTTGATGATGCACTCTAGAAGGAACGGTAAACTGATAAGATATGGCCATCATATGAAATTGGAAGATCAAAAGCTCTTGATGATCATGATCTAAATTTTGATATTCTTTTTCACATTATAGCAATGCACATTGCAAATATTGAACATTTAATTGCTCAATATGCCAGTGAATGACATCTAAAAACTAAAAAATGCAAGCATGAAACAAATATGAAAACAAACAAAATAAATGAAGGAGAAAAAAAAAATATTATTCACACTATTGTTACAATTAAAGTTATAGCACAATTGGGACTGATTTGAAACAACTTTCTTCTCACAAGAAATAGCCAAGATAGTACAATTATAATGGTCATCGACATCAACTTGTGAAAGAGGGAAATATTTAGGACCATGAATAGGAGCGATAACTTGATGATCATAAGAATCATCAAATGGGATGGATTTTTGAATGTTGAAATCACGAACATGATTGATTGTTTGATAATGGGAATTTATTGGAACAATTTCTAAATTGGAGTTTTCTCATTTTCAAATAAGGTTTGAATCGAAACATGAGGATTTAATGGGTAGTAATATAAATCAACATCCTCAATATCAAGGTAATAATAAAAAATGACTTCATGACATTCACTAGAATTCTCTTCATTCCCATACAATGCATCAAAACAAGGAGGAGTATTGAGCAAATTTTCATCAATATTGAAAGAATGATCATTGAATGACTCTCTATCTGGATAAAAACACATTGGAAATGTTGGTCGAGTTGTCATTGATGTCAATATGGAATTGTTAGAGATGGAAAATATTCTTTTAATACATGAATAACCCTTGTTGCTCTAACCTCATGCAAACCCCAGAGAAAACCCGAAAGCCCCAATTAAAGAACAATGAAACCCTAATTGTATTGTAGCTAACCCCAATACACACTCATGAAACCCTAGCTATGATGATAAAACCATAATGCCAAAATTCATTGTTAAAACCTAAATGATGAATACTTACTGTTACGCAGTAATTTGTCACCGTTGGTCACCGTCCTTGTTACACCCCCGCTGTCACACATTGGAGGACACATTTACGGACCTGTGACCAGTGACATAACTTGGAAACACTTGCATTGAGGTCTCCTGAGTATGAAGTTCAATAACCCTGAAGACACCCTCTGAAGATTAACCTTGGAAAATGCCCTTTCCCCATTAGCGCGGGTCCACAGTGTTTTAACCCGCGCCAATGGCTCAGTCCCTACAAAGAGGGCGCGCCCATAGACGCTCTGTCCCAGAGCATGGCCCGCGCCACACAGTTTGGGCATGATTTTTGGCCAGCGCATGCTAGAATGCTTTTTCCTCCGTGACTCACCCAGTTCCCTGAAGGAAAAAACCCACAAAAGCAGTCGACCGTCGGCTTTTCTATCCAAGGCAACTCAACTCAATAGCTATTATGAGACATTACCAAAAACTGAGAATGTGTCCACATACAATGCATATCTCCTCTCCCCCCATCTATAAAAGCCTGTCTCCCCATAATGAACGGGCTAGTTTTTCGGAGGCTAGAGTTAAAAGTGCAAAGAGTGAACAAGCTGAGAGAGAGAGATAGTATTGAGCTAAGAGCTGAAAGAGAGGTTATGCTGCCGGATTGTGGAGAGAGAAAGTGACTTTGCAAGACATGTCAGACTGACTGCCGACCCCGCTAGAGAAGATTTGCAGCGTCAAGCCTTAAGTGGTTGTAATTTCTTCTCTCTTTT
>APFE030950124.1:33376-58026 GCA_000404065.3 Pinus taeda | reverse complement strand
TCTTGCATTTCTTCAATAGTAGAGACTTTGGAGTTGAACTTTGGAGTCAGAGATATCAAAATATTTTCAATAATAGTAGCATATTTTATTTCTTCACCAAGATTTCTCATGAAATTAAAAATTTCATGTTGGGATGGGGTCCTTGGGGTCAAGTTTTGGTCAAATTTTGGGGTAAAATTTGTATAAAATGTAAAGTCTCTGCGAAATGTGGAAGTAGAGTGTGAAGATAGTATGAGCCAAAGGGGCTTTAGTCCCTTAGTTGGGTAAGTGATAGGGAGGTTTTGAGACCTACCCATGGTCTGCGAACCATGGTATTGTAAGTGAAAATTCTATATATAGATGAGTGATAGTGAGTTTAAAGACGTAACTGAGATAGAAGATTATTATTTTGGGAAAGAATCTAAGGCAGGAAAGGTCTGTTTCTTGTACTTAGGCGAAAGGGGAAGGCTCCTGCAGTTGAGTTTGCAGAGACCTTGCTAAGTCTACAAGATGAGTGTGCGGGCCCCTGCAGCTAAGTGTGCAGGGAAAATAAGTATGTACTATGAAGAATATCTAATAAAAGACAATTTTGAAGACCTATTCGATGTATTTTCATCTGTGTTTATTTCTACAATTGTATGTGTTCAATATGTTATTTAAAATATATGAAAGAATGCTTAATTTATGCATGAAAGTAGCAGATCTGTAGAATTTATGCATGTTATAACTATTTAGTGACCTTCACAAAGTTACACATAATGTGTATAAGTTTTACTATTATTAATTGTTATGGGAATATTAGGGTTTGCAAAGTCATAAATAAGCCTTAAGGATCACAGGAACCCTTCACATAGATCTCTGGATGTAGAAACCTAGTTATGTCATCCCCCAATACTACTTCGGGCGAGACTGCAACCTACACTATGCGGGTTGTTGCCAAAAGGGCCAAGAATTAGGGTTTTGCTGGTTGGTGCAGATAATGTTGAACTTGGGTCAGGCCCCATCAAGCCAAAAAATGGTTCTGTTGTCGGGATCAGGATTTTGGTAAGGAATGTGTGCTAAGTGGTTCCCCATGAAGAAAGAAATTGAGAAGTGAGTTGATCGAAAAATGCACGTGTTTGTGGCACAAGTGAACATAAATCTGCACTTATCCAAGGAAGAGTGGTTGAATAGATACCTGTACACAGACGAGCTTGAAATATTCTTTTGCTCTTTTCCTTGCAAATTACACGAGTGGCTGTCTAGGTTAGCCAATAGTTAGGGTACATGGAAGCTTGATGACCCTATTATGTGGACCCCAGAATTGGTGAAGCACTTGGAGGCTTAAGAAAATAACATCATGCGAGCCATTGATCACTAGATCGATCGTATCTTAGGAGGATTCATCATTGAGTTCGCAATCAATACAACGATCAACTATAGTGAAGCAGAGCGCAGGTTATTCAAGGGACCAAGAGGTAAGTACTTAAAATATATGAAGACCTAGATTAAGATGCTATTGTGCAAAAAAATGGGTTATTCCATTACACTGATGTTTGGGACTACACGAAGCGAAAAAAACTTCAAACGACAGGAAGAATCATGCTTTGAATACAGTTCGTTGTTAGGATCTCCTGATAGTGATGACAAAGGAACTATTTTGAGAACACTGTGAAGCGCGATGCAGATAGTAAGCTAGGGTATCCCGAGGATACTACATCCATCCACTCCACCACCACCTCCACCTCCGACACATACACCTACACCTCCACTTCCACCTCCACCTCCACATCAACCATTCAACATGGGGAACACGATGAAGATGTCGATATTTAAAGGGGTGGGATGCGAGGACCCCTAATAGTTCTAGCTCTTCACAAATTCCATGCGAAAGGCACAACATAATACTAATGATAACATGAAGAAAGAATAATTGGTCACAACACTAGAGGATAGGGCGTTGAATTGGTATATCAAGTTTTGTATGGATAAAACTAGCGTGATGATGGTAGAGACTCAGTAACACTGAATAGTGAGTTTAAAAAGCCTAAGACTCAGGCACATTCTGTAAGAGTTTAAGGAAATACAACATAGGGTAAATGAGTCCGCATGGGACTTTCATCAAAGATAAAATGTTTAATTCAATAGGCTAATATGAAGATCATGAATTATCAACACAGGGATTGGCACATTACTTCACTATTGCCTCGTCTGAGATTACCATTGTCACAACATAAAATAGGAACAAAAGTACAAGTATTGGAGATTTCTATGAGATTAGAAGCTTCGTCAGTGTAGGATTTGAATGTAGGGGTACAATAGATTCAATTGAAACTAGCAAGCCTGCACATGTAATTGCAGAGCCTAAAGAAGGGAAATAAAGTGCAGCCTGAGGTGCGCAGAGAAGTTTGGTGCCTGAAGTGTAAAGGACAGGGTCATGATGAGGACCACTGTCCTATTTATCATAATTAACTGATTGGAGGAGGTCCTGTTCCTTTGAAGTCTGGGAACATTGCGAGACCAAGCACAGGAGTACCCTTATGGTGCACTATCTGCCAAATAGCTGGGAAGCACATGACTAACCATTGTCACCTTTTGTAAAAGTTTGTTTAGACTCCACAATAGTTGTTTTTTACCTTCTATAAATCAATTGGGCATGATGAGCGAAACTGTCAAAGCTACAAATTAATGATGGATCAGAAGCCTACATATCAAATGCAAGCATAAACTCAGCCTCAAGATCAGGCCATGTGCAATGCGTGAAGGATTCTAGGGTCATGGAAGACGAAGAGGAGGAGGGGTTTGAAGAGGTCATGAACAAGTTATTTTCTACAATTGTGGAGAAATGGGACATTCTGCGCATGACTATCAAAACCCAACACATCCATCCTGTCAATATTGCAGATAGTTTCATCATGTGATAGAGGATTGCTCGATGTTGATAACCAAAATGAAGGAGAAAAATACACAACCAACAACGTAAAATATACAGATGATGAGGGCGAAGCCTCGCGAAGAGGACCATAGCATCAATATTGTGATGTGAAGTGGTATTGCGATAGGAGAAGATAAAGGAAAGCAACGAGAAACCCAAGGTTGGTGTGAAAGGCTGTCGAGAAAGAGGTCAACTTTGATCTTAGTAGGGCTAAAGAAAATTTTAAGGAAGCCAAGAAGAACTTTCCTGAGACTTCTGCGCTAGGAACTCAGGAGAAATCAACTGCAAATAATGAAGCACAAGACATGGATCCCTCGTTATTGGCTACTTTTCTGAAAACCTTTATGAAGCTATTGCAGAATAGGAAGGCGGTGGAATGACTCTAGGAGGTAATTGAAAACTGTACGGGTAAAATAAAGGCTTCTCCCAAACAACGCACTGTGAGGAAATTGGGTAAACATAAGAAGCAGACAGGCTGCAAAATGGGGTTGATGGCATAGATTGGAGAATACGAAATGGATCAAGTCATCCTAGACCTGGGATCTGATGCAAATGTGCTGCCAAAGAAGACATGGGAAAGGATGGGGAGGCCTGTGCTATAGTTATCTCCTATACAACTGCACATGGCCAATCAAACAAATATCAGTCCTATGGGGCGCATGCACGAGATAACAATAGACATTGAGGGAGCAAGCACTATGGCCGACTTCAAAGTAATTGAATTAGTGGATGACATCAATCCTAACCCCACGATACTAGGATTTTATTGGGCCTTTGACATGGATGCAGTAATTATTTTGAAGAAGTGAAGGATGAAATTTGAGAAGAGGACACTTCGGGTTATTTTCCCATTAGATCCCACTGAAGGAGCTCTACACTGAACCAATTTGTGACTATGAAGAGGAAGACAATTTGGATCAAATATGCAAGATCATTGCACACGATAAAGATTGGATCAATCCCACTATAGATGGATGAATTACATGGGATAGAGATAGCTCCTGTACCTCGGAGTCAGATGAAGAACTCAAGCACTAGCAGAATCAGTTGCACAATGTCTCAACCCTACGCTGTAATATGATGACAAAATTTCTTTGCTATGTATCTAGAGAGGTATGAAACCTACCTCACTATGATGGTCTAAATGATGTTAACTTGCTTTTGGATCAGTTTGATAAGGAGGTGCTAGAGGAATATCATCTCTAGGTGCTAGATCTAGCGCTGCACGCTACGCCTGTACGATGGTGGGGGACACATAAGTATAGGTTCGCTGACTGGAAAGAGTACAAGCGAATGATAAAGCTAAGGTTCAGGTCCACGAATACCCACTTGACAAAGAAATACTTAGGAAAGGATGATCCACCCGAGAATTTGGGGCGATGGACTAAAGCTTGGGAATGAGACTCAACCTGAATGGGTACATATCTTTTATCACACCCTAGATAATATTTAGATGAATTAGCACTTGGAAATGGAGCTACACCATGGGATGGCTAAGAGGGATATCCTGAGGGAAAATTTATTGTTAACTTTCATCTTTGAGGATGGATTTGTGTGTATTGATGAAGTGCTCCAGGAAATTAAGGCCACAATATTTAGGATGCTTGAGGAGCTGGTAGAATGGGTTCAAGCAGACTAGAATACACAACTGCACCATGCATTGGAATGCTACATCGTGACTGTAGAAGAAGAAGAAGAGGATCCATGAAATATCAGCGTTCCAGAGTCTGAGGGACAACACAAGGTTGAAGGACCCAAAGTAGAAAACCCTGATATAATAGAACCTTTTAAAATCAGGCAAGTGAACAATTAATCCGCTGTGCAGCCTAAGTTTGCAAAGATAGGTGATTATTGGGATGAAGATACAGTCGATAAGGTTGTGGAACTACTCCACGAATACTAGGGATTATTTCCTACCAAGTTCTCATCTTTGAAGGGAATAGTAGGGGATCTGGGTGTAATGAAGATCACCTTAAAGCCTGATGTGAAGCCCGTGAAACAAATACCCTACTATCTAAATCAGAAGTATAAGGAGAAGGTGGGCAAAGAGCTGGACAAGATGCTGGAGGCTCGAATAGTTGAGCTGGTGGAAGAGTCTGATTGAGTGAGTCCTATGGTTGTTTAGGAGAAGAAGCAACAAGATGAAATTAGGATATGCATAGATCTGAGGAATCTCAAAGATGCGTGCATCCATGACCCATTTCCAACACTATTTATAGATGAAGTCCTGGAGAATTTCGGAGGGCAGGAAGCCTATTCATTCACTAGCAATAATTCTGGAAGACTCCAATAAAACCACTTTCACGGTGGAGTGAGGATGCTTCCAATACACAGTGATGCCATTTGGGCTGAAGAATGCACCTGCGATCTTCGCAAGAGTTGTAATTGCAGCCTTTAAGGAGTTGATCCATAAATTCTTAGAAGTTTATTTTGATGAATGGATTGTGTTTAGGTTAGTAAAGTGCCACATTGCAAGTCTATGCCTTATGTTGGATACTTGTCGCAGATACCATATTGCCTTGAATTTGAAGAAATGTATCTTTTGTGTGCCCTATGAGATATTGCTAGGCCATGTGGTATGAAAGAAGGGATTAATCGTAAACCCTATGAAGATCTCTATTATTGTCAATTTAGAGGCTCCTAAGAATGTAAAGCAATTGCACGCAACGTTGGGCCACACCAGATACTATAGGAAGTGTATCAAATCTTATGCACAGATCATAGTGCCAATGGATAAATTACTAAAGAAGGATGTGACTTTCTGCTGGGATGAGGAGTGTCCGAACAGTTTGGATGTTTTAAAGGAAAATATGGTGACTGAGCCCATTTTGGTGTTCCCAAACTGGAAGAAATAATTTCATGTTCATGTGGATGCCTCTTGTATTGCGTTAGGTGTGATATTAACCCAGCTAGGCAAATGAGAAATTGATCATCCTATATCCTTCGCGACCAGGAAATGATCAAAGGCTGGAAAGAACTACTCAATTATAGAGCATGAAGGGTTGGCAATGGTGTATGCACTACCAAAATTTAGAAATTACCCGTTAGGTGCACACTTTAAAATGTATACAGATCACTCCTCTCTCAAGTACCTGGTCAACAAGCCTATGTTGGGGGGGAAAATCTATAGGTGGATATTTATTTTTCAAGAATATGACTTTGAGGTGATTGTGAAGCCTAGATGATAAATAAGAGAGTAGATTACTTATCCAGAATTGTGATAGGCGAAGAGCCCATTAGTTTGGAAGAAGGATTGCCAGATGCACAACTCTTTTGTTGTGCGCATCATAGATTATCACTTTACTGACATAATCGAGTTTTTAACCACTGGCACAACCCCAAAGGGATATTCTACACAGTAGAAAAAGGAATTGGTGGTCCGCGTGAATAATTTTTCTCTGATCGCTAGACACTTGTATAAGATGGGCTCCGATACTACGCCATATGTTTCAAAGTTTAAACAATCCAACATCCTCACCAAAGCATATGCAAGAGTGGCGGTAGGACACTATGCTAGTAGAGCAACCGCACAGAAGATCCTGCATGCAGGATTGTGGTGGCCAACAATGCATAAGGATTCTAAGGCATATTACATGGCATGTGATGCTTGTCAGAGGATGGGGAAGCCATCATGGAGGGATGAACTGCCACTAAACCCACATATTTCTGTGCAAGTGTTTGACAAATGGGCGATTGAGTTTGTGGGTCCGATATAGCCACCAGGGAAAATGAAAAGCACGCAATACATTGTTACTGCAACTGAGTATTTGACGCAATGGGTAGAAGCACAGCTGGTCAAAGAATGTAGCACTACTACCACTGTGAAGTTCCTTTTCGAGATTGTCTTAACTTGGTTTGGTTTCCTGAAGATATTGATGAGCGATAGGGGCACACATTTCTTAAACAAAACTATTGCTGCGATGCTAGATGAATTCTGAGTTTATCATTGGCAGAGCATGCCCTATCATCCTCAAGCTAATGGAATGGTTGAAGCATTTAATAAGATCGTGGATATCACATTGACGAAGGTATGCAACACGAAAAGGAATGATTGGGATGTATGCATGCTAGCAGTCCTCTGGGCATATAGGACAACATGTAAAAAGTTGATAGGCCAAACTCCTTTCAAGTTGGTTTATGGGATAGAGGTTGTGATGCCCATGTAGTATATTGTGTCGAGTCTATGGATTGAAACACTAACTGATATGGCTGATCGCAACACTATGGAGGAGCATCTCGCGTAGCTAATGGAATTGGGGGAAGATCAATTTTTGACAGGATTTCATGAACAGGTGCAAAAGGAGCTCGAAAAGGCATGACACGATCGACATATTAAGCTGTGCACCTTCTGGGTGAATGATTTAGTGTTACTTTATGATAGGAAATTCATGAAGTCTCCTGGAAGATTTCAAATGCATTGGTTGGGGTTGTATATCATCAAAGAAATTATAGATGGTGATGCAGTTCAACTCATGAAGTTGAATGGAGAGATGTTCCTAGGAAACGTTAATGGCAGCCAGTTGAAGTTGTACAAGGACGTTCCCACCCCTGCACAATGACTATAAGATGGCAAGATAGTCTTAGTACTCCAGGTAGCTGCAAGGAGGTACGGGACTTTAAACTACTCTGCCCAAATCACAAACAAACGAAGAAAAAGGATTGTGTGATGAAGGAAAGAAGGCCACCAAGAAGAGATGAGCCTAGGTAACTGCACTACAGGTATGGGTGAAAGGAAAAATTCTCAAAAAGTAGCCATTGATGATACTGTAGATGATCAGACGGTAAATTTTCCGTTAGGAGGAGTGGGGAGGCCACATTTATTGGGAAAATATTTAGAAATATGTTGCTAAAGGAGCATTGAAGATGAGGTTTTCAAGGGAACAATCATATTCAAATTTGAAATCACCTATAAATCTGGCATGCCACCCTTCATTAGAACACTTTTCTCTCTGAAAATTACTTGTGATTATTCTCACCTTGTATTGTACCAAGATAAAAATTCTATGTCCGAGCCTTATTGGGAATTTCTTTTCTCAAACCCAAGGTTCGCTAACATGTCTAAAACCTTCCGTAAGGCCTTCCTAGACAGAATGACTGCAACACACCCTGTAGAAGTCACAAGTTTTGAAGCCACAATGTTTAAAGCCACAGCCTCTGAAGTTGCGCCTGCAATGGAAGAGACAAAATATGTACCTACGGCACCGAGGTTGCGTAGGCCTAAGCTAGTTATAGCCGATAAGAAGAAAAAGAAACCAAAATCCATTCTAGTGAGGTAGTCACTGTCAAAAAACCCTATAGAGGTTCGCCAAAAGGGGAAAATGAATAAATCATGGCAACCATATGAGCCCCTTGACCTCAATGAAGAAGAGCTTTGTGAAGGCATAGAGGAAATGGATGTCGAAGAGGGTGAGCCTATCACTCTATTGTCTAAGTAAATCCTCTCTACGGACAAAGATGATCCCTTTAGCCCAATGAGTGGGACTAGGAACCTATGTGACAATCTACAAGGCACTTTCCTAAATTACAATCGAAATGAGAGAAGAGGAAGATGGCCTACCTCGTGTGGATGCTATAATGTCCTCCTTTGTTGAAGACCTCAAATCACTTGCACATCCCACTCAGTCCTACTAATCATAGCATTTGAATGCTTGCACAATAGATCAAAGACACAAAAAAGCATACAAATACAAATAGCATAATCGAAAGTAATCCACTTAACATATCAAGGAGCACTAAGATAAATGATGCATTAACAGACACATTTATGGAAAGTGAACCAACAATTGTATATATTAATAGAATAAAGGAGGAAGCATACAACCAAGCCTTGATTTCAATAATTTCTCCTTGAGTGAATGTCCAAGTCCAAGCTCAAGCTCTCCAAGCACTCCTTCTTCAAGCCAAATGAGTGTCATGTAGACACTATCTTAGCATAAGGGTGCAAATAGCTAAAGACCAATCATTTGGGAATGGGAAAGGATGAATATATAGCCAGGGAAAGGGAGTTAGGATCTCTCCAAATATAGGAGAAGGCCCTCATCTCAAATAGGTAGCTCATAGGGATAAGACCAAAGGGCTGAGTTGAGAGAACTCGACCTCATCCACGTTGAACAACCTCCAACTCGTCGTTCTGGAAGCCTCTAGATCATGAAGCTTCTTGTCCTTTTTGGAAAAATTTTCCTTTTAGGGATCATATTGTGTATCCAAGCCAAAAGAGTGTTGGCATCATGAGGCTATTATAGTGAAACTAGTGACTGAAACAGGTTCCCAGTGTCAAGGTCACAATGATGCTAAAATTAGTGTTTTGGATCCCTTTTCTTTATGGAAGGCTCAAGGAATTTTTCCATCAATGTTTTAGGGAGGATCTAAGATGCATATTAGGATGGGTGCACTACATTATTTCCAAGTTTTAGGCACTTCAATGTATGAAACAGGGAAGTGTCGGAGGCGTTACAAAATACTGTGTAACAGATGCCCCCTAAAGCATGAAGGAAAAACATGGATTGATGGCTGAGATGCTTTACGAGCTTTTGCAAGGATGAGAACAAACACTGTCAGGAGACCTGCAAATCAAGGATGCATATAATATACATATACATATCTGATATCAAAACATGAATCCACGTATGGACGCAGCCATCCGGATAGAAAGGACTATGTGAAAAGATCCATGGTATGGGTGTAGCCATCCAAATAAAAAGGATCATATGTAAATCTAAGATCCAAGGCATGGGCGCAACCATCTAATATGGAAGGATCAACATCATAAATATAAAGTCCCATGGTATGGTCACAACCATCCTTCTAGTAGAAACATGTGTACACTCATGAAAAAGACATAGCACTACGCAGCTTGAGTCATATTAGACAAGACTCAGGGTCTTATGCTCCATCCAACTCGATTAAAGTATGAATTTTAACATGCAAATGAATTTTTCAAAGTCGAACATTCTAGAAAACCACCTCATTACTGGTCAACGATGTGGACCATTAAAAGGCGCAAGAAGAACCACCAATAATGACAATGGCCCTCAAGGTACCACAATACAATCTATGAATGTGAAAATGAATCTGAAGTCAAACACTTGTGGAATCATCCGATCAAAGGCCAATGATGTAAACCTATCATTGGATGCGAAGAACTTGCCATTAAGGCATGCAAGATCTAAGGTACTGAAAGGGAGTTTCTAAGTCATCTTCCTGGGAATGAGTTGAAGTCGAAAAGAAGTGACCCGTCGGAGGAGGGCCATGATGATTCCCCCATCATCGACACAAAATAAGGAATATAATGAAGTGAATGAGTACAATCCAAGACTACTAGAAAGGGTCAAGCAATGTATAGGTAATTAATTGCAAATAGGACTTCTCTTGAACATCGGTGACACGACTCCGGAGTGTGGTAGTATTTGAATCAACATAGGACCAAGGGTCATGATGACAAAATGGAATAGTCACATGAGAGGAAAAATGGGTCACCCAAACCTAGAAGGACAAGTGACTAAGTTAGGATATCCCAAGATCGACATGAGAAATAGATGAGTGTCATGTTCAAGAGCGACATGCTGCCTATACAAGAGATGTCTCACTTTCATTTTTCCCCACTATTTCTAGCAAGTACCCCAATTAATTTTTTAACCACAAGCTTGAAGGGGATAACATATTATTGTCATATAAGTTCATTCTTCGAATGAATCCATCCTAGTAAGTTTTATGAGCCCTGGGAAGGAGAAAATTGGTCTCATCATGGTGATGAGTCTTTCCTCATAAAATTTTTAAAGAGTCCGACGAAAGAATAACTCGGTATATTTTTAATACTTAGAGAGTCTAAAAAGAGACAAAAAATAAAACTCCATCATGTCCCTTTTCGTAATTTGTCTCTCAAACCCGAAAAGGTAGAAAACAATATTCGAGAGAACCTCTTTACCATATTGAACAAGGTGTACCTTTTTCGGAAATAGTCAATCTTAGCCTGAAAAAGGGGTAAACGTATACTGAGATGACGTCAATTCATTTAATTTAACGAGTTCAAAAAAATAAGAACTTGACAATTTTTTCATATCTCGCGAGTCAAAAAAGAGCTTAAAGATGACTCAAGGAGGGTTCCTTTTTCGTTTTTTTTTAACAAGTCCGAAAAATAGATAAAACAAAAACTCGTTGAATCAGTAAAAAAAGATCACTGTCTCCACCAAAAAGGACCTATAATTGCACAAAGACAACCACACATCACTGATATCGAGAAAAATAAAAAAATATTGGCAAAAATATGTTTAAAACTTATAAATAGACCAAAATTAAGATCATTTTTACCATTTCACTTGGAGTAAATTGGAGAGGCATTTTACCCAATTTTCTTCAATATTTCAGGCAAGCAGTGTGGGAGATCCAAGGCATCATTTCATGAACCGTTAGCTATGGGTAGGAGATCTATTTTATTTTTCTTTTATGCTTTTTTATTTGGGTTTTTGCTTGCCATAAGAGAGCATTTCAATTTTTTTTATATCGTGGGTGACCATCATGGGTTTTCTCATTAGACTTGTGATGGTCACCCCTAAGCCCAAAAATCCCTCGTGCTGCCAACACGTGATTAATTGAACATACGTGATGGCCGCAGGGTAGAAAAATTGAAGAAAAAGTTCTTCTTTTGAGCAAAAGTTTTGCGTTTTCACCCATGGAAAAACATCTAATCATTATTAATGGTTGTTTTGTAGGAGATTTCGACAACATGGTTATTGAATGGAAAGAAAAAGGCCATTGGGCAGAAGATTACTAGGCTACCCAAAATCCAGAATGCATGGATTCTTTGAGGAACTGTGGGCTACTAAAAGTATTATGAACCACAAGAATCAGTGCCCAAAATGAGCTGCTACACTACCTGATCAATCTATGGGATGTTGATTGGGAGATATTTCTCATTGGAGACCAAGAACTGGAGCTGGAAGTAGTAGACATCTACTTCATTACTAGATTTTCTAGAAGAGGAGAAAAGGTTCAACTCTTCGAATCTCATCCTAGAGGTGAGAGCACCAATGCCCTAATCAGGAGACATTACCCAGGTGCAGAGACAATAGTGAGCGGGAAATGGAAGATACTGACTACCGACAATATCCTTTTTAGCAAAATCCTACACACCATGGCTCTTATAGCTGGGTCATAGGATTTACATGAGATTTCGAAATCTCAATTCCAGTATGGAGTAGATTGCCTTACCCCAACAATGTTCAACTAGTGTGATGAGTTATTGGCCGACATGAAGAGGCAATTGACCAAAGGTAAGTGGGTAAACCAGAAGTAGTTCAGCTTTGGTTCGATCTTAGTCACTTTCTTTCTGGAGCATGTGCCCCTATTTTGGTATCAGTAGAAAGAGTTTCTGGATCCTTCTCCACAAGATCCGAGGTTGGTCAGATGGAGTGAGCTCATGCCTCGAGGAGGAAGGGGCCAACAGATGAATTTCCCTCCGTAGTTATTTAGTTGGTTGTGTGCCAACTGATCATTGTGGATTACTATGCCTATGCAGGCACAAATTTTAGATGGGATCTATATCTACCTCTACCGCTGGGTGAATAGTGGACTGATGCAGGTAAAACATATTTTTTGGATTTTTCAAATTTTATGTGTTTTTTATTAAAGTTTATCTGAGATTTAACTTGTGATAAATGTGCAAATGTGGGACCAAAAAGTCCTCTTGGCATGTCATCAATAGCACGATGAGTAGCACATTAGATATAATATGCTCCATACAAGGAAGGAGTAGATCCTATGGTAGAGATGGAATGAAATCTAGAAGTGATCACCCGAGCGATTCCAAAATACACTACCATAGATGACGTGCCACTGTGATACTAGAGGCATACAGTAGGAGTGTATGTGAGACTCTGTCATTTATTAGACTGAGTGATTAGATCAATCTCATGTTATCGTGAGCATCATGTGGTTGAATAGCTTTTCTAGTTGTTTTTGCACTGTTGTAGGCTTTGAAAGCCATACATACATACATACATACATATACATATGCATATTTTTATTTTCTACTTATGTGTTCATGTATCATGATGATATGACAAGTTTTATAAATTATGCAAATGTCTATTAAGAACATAATTTTCTAGTGCATCTGTTAATGTATTCAAATTGTGTGCAATGTGTTGATATGTGATAAAATAAAAATTTCTTTCCAGTAATCAAACACGTAGATACATACGCAAGATTTGTGGATTTCTTACTGAGTAATGATTATTCAGTTGTAACGCAATGAGTTGTGAATCTATCTTAAAAACTAAATTTCTAATGCCAAGAGCAACTACTTTTGATAACAGTTCAATGACTGCACTGTACTAAACAATATTATTAGTTGTTTGTCCTAGGCAAATACCTTGTAAATATATCAACTCGCCATCAGGGGCAAAGAGACGCCAATATACGGAAGATAAGTTCCATGTGCTATGACAAGCACCATCAGCAAAACCAACATAATGGTTTGACGACATGAATTCACACACTAATGTACAAAAGTATTCATACGGAACTCACGCATAATACTTTTTCAGATACAACCCATTGTGGGGCTATGACAATGCGTTACCTTCATTGTCAACTAGCTCATATGCACCGTTTTGCAAGACATGTTTTACATTATATGGCCCATGCTACATATGTTCGAAATTTCCAGCTCCCAACTTATCGTTGGCTTGATCATACAATAGGACCAAGTCACCTTCAACAAAAATGCGTGGAGAAACAATTTGATCAAAATTAGCTTTAACTCGTTCTTTTCGTGCTTTGATCACCATTGCAGCAATACGATGGGTCTCATCAAGCCACTCGAGATAAAGTAACCACTCCTCTTTAGGTGAGGTATCAGGGAGTAGTTCGATAGATAATTTTAATGAAGGGATTTCACACTCGATCAGGAGTGTCACCTCTAAACCATAAACCAACTAGAATGGAGTGAAACTAGTGGTTGTCTTAGTCGAAGTTCAGTAAGCCCAAAAAGCTGAGAATAACATTTGATTCCAATCCTTTTTATGCTTCTCGATGGTTCGTTGAAGCATATTAATCAAAACTTTGTTAGTTTCTTCAACTTGGCCAATGACCTATGAATAGTAAGGAGTTGAGCTATCACGGTGAAGAACCAACTGAGCAGTCAGCTCTGCCATCATGTACTGATGAAAATGTGATCCGTGATTAGTGATAATGGCTTGAGGGATGACAAAATAGGCCATGACATGGTTAAAGAGGAACTGAGCAGCAGTGATACTCTCAGCATTATATGTAGGCATCACCTCGGCCCATTTATAGAAGTAGTCGATGACCATGATGATATAGCCATGCCCCCCGGCTGAGCGAGGGTTACATGTCAAGGAATCTATGCCCCATTTAGAAAATGTGCCAATGGTAACAACTAGGTGTAAGGGTGCTAGCGGAGCACACTGTTTACGGTTATAAATTTGACATTCATGGCACTTCTGAATAGCCAGAATATAATCCTTGATGATGGAAGGCCAAAAATAACCAGCGTGAAGTATCTTCTGAGTAATGGCATAGCCTGAAATGTTACCACCACATGCCCCATAGTGGTAGTCATTCAAGACTCGTTCAACCTCTTCAAGTATTAGACATCTGCGAAGAACATAATCAACACTGACTGGGTATAATGTATCACCAATGACCCAATAAGGTTGAGACTAATATCGAATTTAGATTTGGTCAGATCAATCCATCTAAGATTAGAAGGTTTGGGTTTGAAGATAAACAATGATATCTCCATACCTTGGGTTGAGAGTGCTGATGAGAAACAAAGTTTCATCAGGAATATGCTCAATAAAATTAGTGAAAGTGTTTGGGAAGGAAGGATGCAAATAAATTTAGAAAAAATGAGTGTTTTCTTTGATTTGGCGGCAGTAAAATCCAAATCAAACTCTTGCAGGATAACAATATATTTAGAGTATTTTACCTCAACCAATTGATGAGTCAAAATATAAGTCATGGGGTTGTAATCAGAAATCGTTGTGGTCTTCCAGAGAAGAATATAATGGTGAAATATTTGAACAACATGGATTGCTACTGTTATCACTCAGTATTTTCTCAAGGTTAAAGAAAGAAATCACCGAGGTAACTACAAACCACTTTTGGAGATCAGGACCTAACCTTTCTGATGCTCAGAGAGGGCTCTCTCTTTATAATTTAACTTTGTTTTAATAGTTATGTGATTTTAGACTAGTTATGAATGTTCAAGGGTTTTTTTATTTTTATTTGAGATTGGGTGGTGGGATCTTCTTAGACAGATGGATAAAATGATGTCTTTTAGACCATTGGGCTATGGAGTCAATCAATAAGGAAGCAAAACTGGATTAACTCACTAAAGGGAACTTTCAAATGGAAATATAACAAAGTATTTTTCAGATCTTTGAGACAGAGGGGTGAAAGGGTTTCACTCAGGGTGAGAGCGCAATTAAGGGTTCTCAGTTTATGAAGGTAATTCTAACACTTGATGTTTATAAGTCATTAAGCCAAGGGTCCGGTCCCACCAAAAGTCAAAGAAATTCTCTAAGCCTTTATGACTTGAAGGATTTTTACTATTAGAACATACTTGTGGATGGGGAGATTAGTAAGTATAGGGATGAAATGAATGATGGGAAGTCAATTAAACCAACTTGTAAACCTCTACTTTTGCTTTCTTAATTGCTCATGCACATTAAAACATATGATTAAGCATGATAAAAGTGCTTTTGTCCAATCAACTTTATACTTCAACAACCTTTCTTATACTTACCCATTACTTACCATAACATTTTTTCTTCACTTATTTGGGTGCATTTAAGCTATCAGACCCTTTTCTTTTCTTTTCTTTTATAAAACAAACTATATACTTCTAACCTTATATCTTCCAAGGGCTTAGATTAAACTGATGAGTTCCTTTTATTTTCTTTATCAGACCCCTTTCTTTCCTTTTCTTTTATAAAACAAACTATCTACTTCTAACCTTATATCTTCCAAGGGCTCAGATTAAACTGATGAGTTCCTTTTATTTTCTCTACCTATCTAATGATCTGGCAAGATTAAGCTGTTTGGTCAGATTTTATTCTCTAACTATAAACATAAAATTCAAAGCATGAAATAGTCAAGATTAAGTAGTTTGACTACCATGGGTTGTGACATGTATGATAAGTTGCACACAACCATTATTTGCAGAAGAAGGAAAATAGTAGTGGAATTTAGACTTGCACACTTTCATGATCTGTTTTTGTGTTTAGGGTTCATAGATTTTCATTTTTTGATCTTTTATTATTCTTTTTGTCCTTTGATATTTCTCTTAGGACACAACCTCTTTACATTTTTTTTATTTTTTAATATGGAAAACATTTGCAGAAAGCAAAGGTATGTACAATATTACAAGGCTTAACCTTAGCGAATTCAAAATTATGAATCCTATCACTATAGGACTCTAATAGTGGCTCCACATGGGGATGGCATTTCCTGGCAAAATGTCAAGAACTTTAAGATCAGTAGCCTTTGAATTGTGACTGAAGTTACATTGTAAACTGTTCTTCTGTGATTTTTTCATTATTGTATAATCTCTGTGACTGTAAATATTGAATTGAAATCATAGCCTTTTCAGCAAATTGAAATTTGACACATGTTGTACTGAAATCCGATCTGAAATAAACTTCCTACTAAAAAACTAAATTATTCAAAATGAAATCCTACCTACTTACTCTAATTAGCTGTCCAACTGCTGGTTAGGTAAAATGAAACAACCAATGCAACCATTCAAGCATCATGTACATTGGTGAATTTTGCTGCTTGGGCTTGTTTGTGATTAAACTAAGATTCTAAACCCAATTATAACCTTGTCAACAAATGAGAAGATAAGGAAATACTTGATTTCCTTTGTTGAATCTAGAAACTATACAAAAGGATCTTCCAAAATATATACACTAATGTTTAACTGATCTAGGTAACTATACAATTGTTCTGGATGGCCTCCATGCCATGAAAGTGAAATGTCATTTTCATCTTTATCACCCTACAGATTTTCAGATAAGATTTGTGATGATATTTCTACTGATTGAAATGTTTGCCTGGTGAAACCTTTATCATCTTGATTTTGAATCTCATAGTTAATTAATGGAGAAAAATGATGATTGCATTCATCATGTAACATATCAGTTATTGGATCATAAAAGATGTGGAAGGATAGCTGCAACCTATTACATATGGGTTTTAATGGGACTTCATGGATTTCTGCATGCTGTTCATCCTTCTCTTTGGAGATATTATACCACATTTCCTTTAAAAACTGAAATGATTCAAAACATAGTGGTATAGAACTTTCATGTGTCATCTAATTAGACATCTCAATATAATTTGATAACTGTACTTGTGAAACAAAAGAATCCTTATGAAGATTTTCATTGTCTTCTTTGTTGTAAATATCAATACCTAAAGACTACTAATTTTTTATTGCTTTAAAGTTTTCTCTGATGAACTGAAATGAAGAAAAACAAAGAGGAAAAGAAGCTTCACTTATTTCCAAATTTTTTGCTTTTTCTTCCTCACTTTCATAGCTGATATGAATAAGATGATTACTGTTTTCACGTTGTTGAAACTGAATTTCTTTATTTCCCAAACTAGTTTCTAATTGCTCTGTAAAGTTAGTTTGGATTTGAAGAACATAATTATCATCATACTGATCATATTTAGGCAAATCATAAAAGAAGTAATGTCACCAAACATACACATTAGATTAGCATATTGCCTCTCCACATATTGCTCTTTAAATCTATCCTCTGATCTATGGTAGTTGGAATTAGCGAGAATTTGTTCATCATTATAAACCTCTTATTTTTGTGAAATAAATGTGTCATGGTGATTTTGAACAAAAAGTTTATCTTTCATGATGATCTTCTGTATCCTTTCCTCTATTTTTCCTACCAAAATGTAGAGTTTGACCTCTGCAATGTTGTTCTTCTCCACTCTTGCTTTCAACTTTTCTCTTCTAATTTGCAGATTAACTTCCACATCTATTGCATGTTCTGCATTTGTTCTAGTGTTGAGGGGTTTCTTTCTCTTAGCTGAAATTCTATCTCTGGATCAAATGTTTTTGGATAATGCAAGAGAGTTGAATCAGGAGGAGGTCTTATATTTGATGGCATTGAATAATAGATTTGATTAAATCTATCATAAAATTGTTGTATTGTTTCATTTGGATGTATTTTCAACTGATTATATTCTTCTATGATCACAAAAAGATTGACTTTGATTATCCATCTATCAAGGAAAAAGTTCACAAACTATTGGAAATTTGAGATGCTTGCCATAGGTAGATTCTTGAACCAACTCTTTACTTTACTTTGCAAATAAAGAGAAAAAGGCCTGATAATAACATCATCTTCATCAATCTCAAATAAGTCCAGATAATTCTCAAAGCCTTGAATGTGTTTTTGGGCAGTGATACCATTCTCTCCATCAAAATTGGGGAGATAATTGTGATAGTTATCAGGGAAATCATGGAGTATAGGAGGTAACATGAGGGGCTAATATCTATCAGGAACTTTACAAGGTACATGAATATGTACAAGGATTGTATGATTAGTCTTGATTGTTTGATGTTCCTCAATTAGAAAATGATCATCATAAGATTTAGAAGAAAGTTGCTCAAATGGATAAGGAGGATATATTTACAGTTTTCAAAGGAACATAACCAAAAATTACTCTAAGATCTTCTCTAAAATACAATATACATTGAAAAACTTTCTTGAAGAGAAAGAACATAATGTCTTGGATAACAATCCAAGTTAAAAGCCTTGTATTTTCATATTGTTATTTTAGTTTGATTCCTCCAGTGGAGTCTTGACTATGAAATTAATTTGGAGTCGCCAGGTGGATGATTTTAACCTTTGTGTGTCTGATCACTGTCCACCATCATAGATCAGATATGATCATGTAAAATATTTCCGAGGAAAATGTTAGTCATCCCTAGTATGGTCATCATTATGTTATCACTCACTATTTTCTCAAGGTTAAAGAAAGAAATCACTGAGGTAACTACAAACCACTTATGGAGATCAAGACCTAGCCTTCCTGATGCTAAAAGTGGGCTCTCTCTTTATAATTTAATTTTGTTTTAGTTATGTGATTTTAGGCTAGTTATGAATGTTCAAGAGGTTTTTGATTTGTATTTCAGATTGGGTGGTGGGATCTGCTTAGACAAATGGATAAAATGATGTCTTTTAGACCATTGGGTTATGGAGTCAATCAATAAGGAAGCAAAACTAGATTAACCCACTAAAGGAAACTTTCAAAGGGCAAGATAGAAAAGTGTTTTTCAGATCTTTGAGATAGAGGGGTGAAAGGGTTTCACTCAAGGTGAGAGAGAAGTTAAGGGTTCTTAGACCTATATAATGAATGAGGAATGAAGGGGTAACCAAAATCAAGGGGCAATTAAGAATCATTTAACCTGGATATTCATGAAATCAATCTAAACCAAAGTGCAATTAAGAATTCTTTAATTTAAATATCAGAAGAAAACATTCAAATGCATAATTGTTAAGACAGAGTGTAATTATACAAGTTCTAAAATATTATTCGAGTTATAACATTTAGATTGAGAAAAACATTAAATATTATGAATAACTTGAGAAAAATGAGAATAACACATGAGAATACTTGTCTAAAATTTGCTTAACACATGAATCCTTTGAAATGTCTAATCTTTATTCATCAATCCGGCTTGCTGGCTCAGCAAATGATAAAATAACCTTTGGAGTCTTCTGATTGAAAAGTATATAGAAATGTCTAATGGAATCCACCCCAAAATACTTCAAATGAAGAAGTATTTATACAAATTCTAAGCTGAAATATCTTGAAAAAATATCAAGATTGGTTTTACAAATATCTCAAACTGTTTTACATTAATAGAACTTAAATAAAGGACAATCAAAACTAAGGAATATATTTGGCACTATATTTATGGATTGATAGTGACAAAGAAGAAAATTTTGAATTTGATATCAACTCTTAATTGATGATGAGACTTTCAAGTCACTAACTACCTCCTTCCTTTGTGCATTTTGCCCTAGAAATTCTACAAAATTTGGGTCCAGTTATACCTTTGTATATCTCAATTTGAGATAGATATGTAAACAATGAAAGAGGTTATTGTAGATAAGTATTTTATTAAGATAAACCTATTTTTAGTTTCAAAACTTCAGCTCTAACTGTTCACAATATTCTCTGTAAACAAATGTTAAAAACATTACTTTTCACAATCAGAATAATAGGTTGTGAAGATATGCATTTATCTCCCTTTTTTTAATACTTGTGTAAAATGTGAGATAGGTTTTTGTATATTGGCCCTTTATGAACAAAAACCTCCTCCAGTTTCTCAAAATACATCTTGGACTAGCCACAATAGTTTTTGCACAATTATGACTTAAACAGGAAATTTCTGGAAAATGTACCATTTCTGTTATGCTTTCATCTTTTAACCTTAATTTTCTTTTAACTGTTTTTACCTTTACTTTGGATAGACTTTATTGTTTCTGGTGAAAGTGTTTTTCATATCTGTTTAACCCTTACTGCCTCCATGTTTACTTTTACTGTTTACCTTGACTGCTCTGTTTTTTCATCTATTTTAACTTTGATTTTTCAATCTGATACTCTTTCACCTGATACGCTTTTACTTTGGTGACCTGTCAATATCCTTTACTGTGTTTTTACTTTTACTGTACATTTTAACTTTTTACTGTGTATTTCAACAGTAAATTATTTAGTTTTTTATATGTATCAGCATATGGTAATGGATATTGATCAACTTTCAGTATGTTTGATCTATTTGTCTTTTGACGACATGCTCTGTCTGGTTCCTTTGTTTTAACAGTCAATGTCTCTGTGTGAATGATTTCTTTCTCTATTCTGTGTATAACTATTTTCTTCTTCTGAATGAAGTTTTTTAAATAGATTTCCTTTCAAGTCTTGGAGTAAACAAGTTTTGTGACTAGTATGAAAACTGTTTATCCAAGCTCTGATCTTCTGCTGATTACCTGAAAAATATAACAATTTGTTAATAAAGCACAGGTCTACAAGGAGGTGACCGAAGGCTGTACTGAAACTAGGAAGAACTGTGGATAGATTCTGGAAGGTGTTTTGGAGGGAATCCATGGTGAAATCATGTCTCAGAGTCTCAGGGTGGCGCTAGAAGGGTTTGATAGGTTTCATTGTGTAACTGAGTAAAATGCATGAAAATGAGGGTTTTCAGGGTTTTAATGGGTAATGGGTAAGTTGGCGTGGATTTTATATTATGAACCATGAGTGGTTTAGGGTTTAGTGGGGAGGCAGTATCAGAGGCCATTGCACTGCTTTTATGGAGGAGGTGGAATTTTGGCAATGTTACCCAATCTATGTTAGCGCTTAACATGTAGCATATGGGGGACCATGCAAAACCACTTTATCGGGTGGGTAAAGGTCGGACATTGGGTGAACCTGATATGGCTGTGGACAGTTGGATTTGGTGTTGACGATCAAATGGCAATCAGGTGAAAGATGTGCACAGATGAAGTGGGCAAAGGTTTCAGGGGGGCCCGGGGGTTTAATCCTTGGTGGTTTGGGATTATTCAGGAGTTAATCATGGGATTAATTGATCGGGCGGGGTTTAATGAAGGGATTGTCTTAAATTTACCAAGAAATGGTGAGTTAAGAGGGTTTTGTTGGCGATATCAGATAAAAGTATAGTTTATAGCTAAACTAAGGGTTGGGGTATGACATAAGGGATTTATTTATATATGGGAAAAGGTATATAGAGAGATATTTTATTATGTTAAAAGTTAATATGAAATGAAATGGGCAGAGTGAATAAACACTAAGCATAATGTAATATTTGTGCATTTTATTCACATACACTTATACTTAGGATAAAATCTTTTTGTGGGTATTTTGAATGAAATGGAATTTAACATGGGGTTGTTTACTTTTCATAGGAAAATGGAGTTTAACCTTAAGAAAAGGGGTTTTATTAGGCTAATGAAGGGAAATGAATTTTATGAAGGGAATTATAACACTTGATGTCCATAAGTCATTAAGCCGAGGGTCCGGTCCCACCAAAAGTCAGAGAAATGCTCTGAGCCTTTATGACTTGAAGGATTTTTAGTACTAGAACATATTTGTGGATGGGGAAATTAGTAAGTATAGGGATGAAATGAATGAGGGGAAGTCATTTAAATCAACTTGTAAACCTTTGCTTTTTCTTTCTTAATTTCTCATGCACATTGAACATATGATTTAGCATGATAAAAGTGCTTTTTTCCAATCAACTTTATACTTCAACAATATTTCTTGTACTTACCCTAACATTTTTTCTTCACTTATTTGGGTGCATTTAAGCTAGCAGACCCTTTTCTTTCCTTTTCTTTTATAAAACAAACTATCTACTTCTAACCTTATATCTTCCAAGGGCTTACATTAAACTGATGATCTTCTTTTATTTTCTCTACCTATCTAATGATCTGGCAAGATTAAGCTGTTTGATCAGATTTTATTCTCTAACTATAAACATAAAATTGAAAGCATGAAATAGTCAAGATTAAGCAGTTTGACTACCATGGGTTGTGGCATGTATGATAAGTTTCACACAACCATTATTTGTAGAAGAAGTAAAATAGCAGTGGCATTTAGACTTGCACACTTTCATGATCTGCTTTTGTGTTTGGGGTTCATATATTTTCATTTTTTGATCTTTTCTTATTCCTTTTGTCCTTTGATATTTATTTTAGGACACACCCTCTTTAAATTTTTAAATTTTTCAATATGGAAAACATTTGGAGAAAGCAAAGGTATGTACAATATTATGAGGCTTAACCTTAGCCAATTCAAAATTATGAATCCTATCACTATAGGACTATAACAACTGCCAGGGCAAGTTTCTCAACATGAACATATCGAGTTTCAGTGTCAATGAGATTTTGACTTAGATAATAAACCACATGTTCATTGCCATTGTTTTAATCCTAGATGAGCACCATAGAAATGGTACTATCAGTCGTGGCCAAGTACAAGAAATAATCGCGATGATTGTCAGGGGAATGCAATAAAGGAGAATTGATGAGCATCTGCTTTAGAGCGTGGAAAGAGTTTTGGGTAATTTCACTTGACATGAATGTGATCCCCTTTTTGAGAAAGCAAGTAAATCCCTTGGCAAATTGAGCGTAGTTAGGGACAAAGCGATGAAGAAAATTAGCCTTTCCTTGCAAAATTTGCAATTGGTACAATGATGAGGGGAGGTAAGTTTACAATAGCCTCAACTTTCATAGGATATATTCGGATACCTTCTATGGACACGACAAAACCCAAAAGCCAACTAGATTCTACATAGAAGACATACTTATGCAGATTAAAACGAATATTATAGTGTCGACAATGCAAAAAGATGGCTCGAATGTGGTCCAAATGGTCACGACGCTTAACAGAATGAGCTGGTAAGTAGTCTAGATAAGGCTAAGCAATGTGCTTAATATCATGGAAAGCATATAACATTGCTCTCTGAAAGGTAGCACCAACATTTTTTAGGCCAAAAGGGAGCTTCTTATAGGAAAAATTCCCCCATGGATAAATTAAGGTCATCTTTTGTTGATCAACGGGTAATATATTGATTAGGTTATAACTAGAAAAACCATCCATAAAAGGGAAAACTCACTCCCAGCACACTCATCAATGATCTGATCAATAAATGGAGTGGTATAGTTATCTTTTGGGCATGCAAGATTGATGTTGTGGTAATCAACACAAACTTAGTTTGTGCCTTTCTTTTTAGTAACAGGTACAATATTAGAGACCCAATCTGTCAATGGGTTAGGGTAAATAAACCCATCTTTTAGAAGTTTTTCAATTTCTTCCTTAATAGCAGTAGCCTTCCTGGTATGCACGAGACGGAGCCGTTGGCGAACTATTTTTGCATTAGGATACATGGGTATTTTATGAGCCACAATAGCTGGTTCAATACTAAGCATTTCCTCATATGACGAAGGAAAGACATCTCAAAAATATTTGAAACCCCAATGTGAATATTCTCAGCCTTTCCAGGGAATATGTCGTTCAAGGGATATGGAGAATCCCAAGAACCAAGCCAAGGAGATTACGAATGAGTATCTAGGTTCATACTGAGAACAACATGACTTTCCAAAGCTGCTGCTGAAGCCGAGATGATTTCATGATAAGATTGTTCCAACAAACTTAGCGGCACAATGTCACCAAACAAATCAATTTGATCTGGAGAAGGAATGATCCATGGGTTTGTAGAAAGAGAGATCATATTGATCGAGGTGACATGCAGAGGTGGGAGAGAAAAAGTTCCCATTAAAGAATAATATTTAAAAATACCTAGCCCCACACTCTCATATGGAATATCAGTATTTCCCACATATGGGACGTTTCCATTCGAGGCACCAGAAGAGAAAAGGGACAATTGATAGACAGTGACAATTTTTCCTTCATGAGGAAAATGGAGAACCTGGAACAAAGAGTAAACCACACAAAACATGGCATGGGTCCAACTTCACCAGAGTAGAAGGTTATAATTTAGATTTGTGTCTACAAATTCCACTTCTAGCTCAACAATTTTCCCTTCCAAAGTTATTGTTGACAATAATACTGAGAGGGTGGGTGAATCAGTATTATCTAATTCTTTTACCAAATCTTTCTTATTTATACTTTGAATTATTTTTGCATACCAATACCATAAATAATGAGCATGAACAAGAAAAGCAGA
>APFE030950124.1:0-33366 GCA_000404065.3 Pinus taeda | reverse complement strand
AGAAAAGAAGACAGTCACATCAAAGAACACCAGATATAAGGTGGAAACCTAATGTGGGTGAAAACCACCTACTCCAATATGTCTCTATCTTCTTTCAAATTAGAAACTCCTTTTACAATGGTCTTGTACTGGTGCAGTCCTTTAGCAGTACACAGGCTGCAACCTGCAGAGAGCTGCAACTCTCTCTCGTTTTCCAGTCTCTCCTCGAAGGGAGCTACAACCCCATACTTCTTTTCAAGGACCACTCTTCATAAATTTTCAAACTGGATTCATATACATCAAATGATCATCATGTACATGTAAATTATACAGTCAGCTGCAATAACCAGATCAACAATAACAGAACAGAACCCAGAACACCTTATCAACAGAAAAATTCAACCAACAGAAGATCTTAACACAGATACGCGGTTTTTCTTTTTACTGGCCTGCGTTGCTACGCACTTCACCCTCTGTCTCTCTGCGTATACCCGCAGATCTCCTTCTGCTGAACAGCGTGGCCACGCACTGCTCCTTTCATTGATCTGCGTACTGTACGCACCAAAATGTACTATCGCGCCGCGTACAGTGCAGAAGGCACGCACCCAGAAGAAATATCGCCCCGCGTACTATCACAGCAGGTACGCACCCAGAAAGACTGTCGCGCTGCGTACTTAACTAGAAAGCATGCACCTGAAACGCCGTCGCACTGCGTACCCACGCAATTCACCGTTGTCGCCTCTGCGTACCCACGCGCTGCCCCTTTGTCTCTTCTGCGTACCCACGCACTGACCCTTTGTTTCCTCTGCGTACCCACGCACTGTCACTGCTGATCACTTGCGTACCTCTGATTAGGGCCAAAATACAGTCAGATACTCAGATCTGATCTTGCGCTCGAGAGATCACCCTTCACAGATTCGCTTCCAACTTCTCTTCTAAATATCAAGCTTTTAAACCGAGAACCCAATCAGATCTTTAAGATATTCAATACTCAAAAGATGCTCAAACCAAATGATCTCCTTAGCTTTATATAGGCAAGCTCATCCTTAAATCAAGGATCATGGGGCTCAATAATAATAATAAAATAAACAATACCACGGGCCAAAACCATGATAACACAATACCGACGGCTAAATACCAGGAGGAACCCCACGTGTGGGCGCTTTATTGCCTTGGAATGTGTGCACTAAGGGTACGCACCCCATGAATGGGTAACCCGCGTATTGGGACGCGGTCCCTGCACGGTATACCTGCGGGTACGCACCTCCTGAACTGTTCTCCTGCGTACTTCTTTATTTTTATCAAAATGAGAGCCATGCCATGGGTGTTGCCATCAAGTACAACCAGAACCATAATGGCAACACTCCATACCAGTTCGTGTTCAGAAAAGAACCTATTTTCCAGATCAAATTCAAAATAAATACTCTAAGAATGGCTCAGGAAGTGGCGCTGGATTTAACAGAAGCCCAAACCAAGAGATTGTAACAAATCAATGAACTAGATGAAGCTCGACTGCTAGCTTTGCAACAGACTGCAATTATTCAACAACAAAGGGCAAAGTGGTATGGTAGCCTCATAAAAAAGAAGATATTTCAAAAAGGGGATTGGGCACTCCATTATGACTCTAGATTCTAGGATTTTCCGGGCAAGTTGCAAACAAGATGGCTCGGCCCTTATGAGATTCAAGAAGTACATAACAATGGAACTCTTACTTTGACTACCATTGATAGGTCTGGCAATTATTTTAAGGTGAATGGGTATTGAGTGTGTCTCTACCACAAACCACTCACCAAGGATTATTTCTTAGAGCAGATACGTGAGGACCCCGCCATGAAAATATTAGCTACAGAGAGGGATGACCCTGTAAATTTTCTTTCAAAAATTGAGTTTTTTTTTTAAGTTGTAAATAATGTATATATTCTTTTTGATTGGTTGTAATTCAGTTAGGTACCAATATGTAAATATGAGATTTTTTCTAGTTTTAAGTGCTTGTTAAGTTTTATTCAATCGATTGAATGACTGCTGTTCAACCAATTGAACAATACTTATGTTTATGTGTGCATCATTATTCAGTTGATTGAACAATTGTTGTTCAATCTATTGAACAACGCTTCTTTTTGTGTGTGGAAATTGTTGTTCAATCGATTGAACATCATTTTTGTGTTTTTGATTTTCTTGTTCAAACAATTGAGCAATTTCTATTCAATCGATTGAACATCACTTATGCATTCTTGTTGACATTTTCTATTCAAATGATTGAATGTTTGTTGTTCAATTGATTGAACAACACTTTTTGCGTTTGTTTTTTACATTTTCATTTTTGTTGTTCAAACGATTGAACAATTTTTGTTTAAATTATTGAACAAATGTTGTTCAATTGATTGAAAACATTTTGCGTTTTCATTTTTACATTTTCGTTCTTCAAATGATGGAACGATTGTTGTTCAATCGATTGAACATCACTTTTGCATTTTTCTTTACTGATATTTGTTGTTCAAACGACCGAACAATTGTTGTTCAATCAATTGAACAACACTTTTGTGCTTGTTATTTTTCAATTTTTGCTATTCAAATGATTTAATGATTGTTGTTCAATCGATTCAACAACACTTTTGAGTCTTTATTTTCAATTTTTTTTTTTGTTCATACGATTGAACAATTGATGTTCAATCAATTGAACAACACTTTTGAATTTTTTTTCTTATTGATATTTTGTGTTCAAACAATTGAACAATTGTTGTTCAATCATTTGAACAACAATCTTGCGTGTTTTCCTTTCGATTTTTCTATTCAATCGATTGAACGATTGTTGTTCAATCAATTGAACAACAATTTTATTTTCTTTTCGATTTCATTGTTCAAATGATTGAACGATTGTCGTTGAATCAATTGAAAAGCACTTTTGTGTTTATTTTAGGACAAATTGTGACTTCTTTTATTGATTCATTTCTGATCATGGTGCCATCATCTTTTTCTTTCATGTTTTGAATAAACACCATCTGAGTGGATTTGTGCCTAACATAAAAAAAAATAGTAATGTCAACACTATTATGATTTATGAAACGTCTTGATGGTTATCTTTATCCAAAAGTTGATATGGTACATCTCTATAATCATTGGCTATACATCTTTTTTTTTTGAGACATCATAAAATGATTCATTATTTCAAACCATACTGGTTTATTTACCACCCTTTCAAATGGACAAATCCCTTTGAAATTATGAGATGGGGCTAAAGGTATACCCTTTCCTTGGCATATTTTTACTTCTTACACCATCCCTGACTCTTAAGGAGAAAACAAGCCTCCCTCTTTTTATAAAAACATCAAAAGATGAGAAAAATGAAAACAAAGAAATATGTAAATGCAATGAAAAGTGTCTTAAAGAGGATAGGGGGTCTCATCATGAGCCAACCTACCATAATCATAAATATGTAAGAAGTGACATTCCAATTTGGCTACCATACTAGGGTAATGACCTTCTTGATAGTTACAAACTGTCAGAAGGACAGGGGTTCTCATTACAAGCCAACTTGATCATTTTGTTATATCTTGGTGAATGGAACTATGCTCATCTGATCACCATGCCAACATAGTGGTCTCTTTATGGTAGAAAAAGAAGAATCAGCTACATACTGAAAGGAGGACTCTGGCTCATTTTCAGGGTTAAAAAGCAACCTTGTCGAGGCTATGAACGTCTACTGGCAGTAGTGGCTCTGCTTATGGTATTGGAGTATTATCTTACACTGTCGAATTCTCTCTATTATATTGCCACCTATGGATTCATTTCTAAGAAGATTTCCCATTTGAACAACACTCCTACAAGCCAATATGCATGGTAACTTATGTTATATATTCATTATATTATATATTTGCCAATCAATTCATGACAATAATTACTACTAACTGCCAATTATGCATCTATTACTAATACCACTTGTGGTGAACATATTTTCACATAATAAAGTAGATATCTGTTTTTTTTAATTCTTTTTGGCCATTTTTACCTCTGATACGTGTATGGTTTTAATTGCTTTGTCATAAATTTCGTCCCTTTTCTAGATTGGTTGCCTTCATTTATGAATCCTTAATTCATGTGCTTTCTTTTCACATGCTTGGTGGACGTGGATGTCCTTTTTCCCATTGCAAGGGGGATGGTCTGCGTGTGAAAAATGTGTGAGACAGTTATAGATAATTGAATGCTAATTATTAAATTCATTTTCAGGTAAAAGCTGCTTGATGATTGGATATGTGTAATAATTAGCAAGGTACTTCTGATTGGAGAAACGATGGCAACCATTATGGATGGAATGCAAATTAATTATGGCCCCGCATAAAAAATGGTTGATGAGACAAATGACTTGAATGTATATCTTTTTAATTCCCAAATAAATGTCATTTGTCCTATTAATTGCTTTAACGATCTTTGTTGTTGTTCTAATTTGTGAAGGAGTAGGAGAAGTCCATGCAGGAGAACTAGTCATAGGAACATAGTAGCCATGGGAGGTAGAGCTATCCAAAATTAGCCCACAGTACTCATGGTGTTGGACTAGGCTTTTCCAATTCTCGAGTGCGCATGATGGCTACAATATATGAATAAATTGCAAGGATTTCATGAAGAAATGACACTCGAATTCTTGCAGAATTTGTAGAATGGAAGCACCACAGTAAGAGGTAGGGATATAACAGTCTCTGAAGTGGTCATAGCCAAAGTCACTGGACTTCCAGATGAGGGAACAAAGTGCACAAAAAAGCACTTCCTTTTGCACAATGGAGTTGCAGTGTTCTAGGACCTGGATGAGAAATTAGCATGAACAAGGAAAGGGATTCACCCTTCAGCATTAAGACAGACTTGGCAAGAGTTGGCAGTCATCGTGCAATGGTACATCACATGCGATGGTTTTCAAGATGTCGTAAAGCCCCATCAACTCAAATTATTAGCCATCCTAAAACAGAAAACTTCAGTTAATTTTCCATTTTATTTGAATTCTCTATTGCATGAGGTCGCTCAACGAGTTAGGAAAGCTAAGGACCCATGCACTGTCATCATTCATCACAGAATAATTAAATTTCTTATCATACATGGACTCGCACAACAACAGTCAACTTGGGACAATATTGTAAATCCTACTCTGGCCCCACCTCCAGAATACCCAGTAATAGAACAACAGGGCCCTAGAACCCCAGGTCCAAGAAGGACACTCAAGAGGAAATTTTCCTCTGTGCCTTTGAACCAAGAAAAATGCATACACTAAATGCAGGTGAAGTCCCAACATCATACCCCAATTCAAAAAAATGAGGTTGGCCCATCGCTCACACCAGCTCCAAGTCCACAGAATACCCCTTTGCAAGACTATGAAGAAGAGGTTGCCAAGGTATTGGAAAACATGGGGATGTTTAGCAAGGGAAGAGAACAATCTAAGAATGTGGAAGGATAGAATTATACCCCCAACCAATCTGCCTCTATTGATAGCCCTGGTTGTGATCAAACCTTGCCATTTACTGATTTCTTAGAATTACAGAGGGAACCAATCCCTTCTGTGAAAAAAATCTCTTGAAGTTGAGATGCATGAAGAAGAAGCTATTAGAGAAGAAATTAAGACAACAGATATCGGTCTAGTGGACCCCCCATCTGAAGAAAATCCTATAGATGTGACCCTAGGAGATGAAAATAAACCAAGCAATACAATTTTTTCTAAGTCCCCTGAGGACGAGGCCTACCCAGAAGAAAACCCAGAGAATGATTACTGCTTGGAGACATCATTGTATTGGGGTATCCTGAGAGAAAAATTCATGTCAAAAAATAATTAGAAGGTGAAGCTCCATCGGGAGGTATAGTTCCAGTTGAAACCCTCACTGATGTTGATAAAATGCCACTCAAGCATGAACCTGAGGAAAATGTAGTTGCACCACTACCAGTTGGAAGTCCTAGAATAAATAAGTCCGATAAGGATAGGCTCAAAAAAATTCTAAAAAAATATAGAAAATAGAAGCAAATAATTGGGCAGCTAAGACAATGGTTAAAAGAGGCCATCAGAGCCAGGAAATTGAAAGTGGAAAAATAGATCACAGGAACACAGACAAAACATTGTTCTAGAAAGGATGTTGAAACCCAAACTGAGGTTCTTTTGGTCTATTCAAAGGAAACTTAGACAAAGCCATGTATTGTAGAGGACACTGGAATGTAGACTGAAGACCCTTGTGTTTGCATGTAGGCCAAACATACTACCCTACTGTGAACATTTTCATTTAGATTGATGTTGAAGAAAGCATCCCAATTGATTATTGCATAACTCAAGAAGAAACCGAGGCTGCTAGCCAAACTGATCCTACGTAGACACAAGATAATGATGCCCCAACAAACGAGACACCTTCTTATATTCCCTTAGTAAGCGAGGCATTTATTAGGAGACTGCAAAATGAACTATTGAAGGTTGAGCAAGAATTAACCCAGCAGAAGGACGAGGTAGTGCCCCTATGGATACATAAGGAATTAAAGAAAAAGTTTGAGGCACTCACAGTGACTGAGGATGAGACCTTTTCTCAGTACAAGGCTAAACAGAAAAAGTTTGAGAAAGCATGAGACAAATTACAGAAGGATAAAGAGTAGTTGGAGGCTATCTGCTCTCTTCATTCAGACACCCTATCATGTAGAGCCCCTACTACAAATTATGCCCTATTCGTCCTAGAAATATACCTCCTGCTGAAAGTTAGAGCTGTTAAGGCTGGGAAGTCTGTGGAAATTAAAACTACCCCAGTCTTTCTCAAGTGCTTCAAAGAACATAACGAGTAGGTATAGCGCCTCCTCTGTGAACTTTATATGCATAATTTATTTCTCAAAGTAGACAGAGACAACAACCCTGGCCCCTTTATAGGGAATGTAAATTCCAAGCATTTATCTCTTTTGCTACTAATCAACTCAAGTGGCCCAAGGCTCACAATACTTTTAGAAAGTGTGAAGAAGAAATTGACCTATGGGTTAGAGGGGAACCTACCAAACCTTGCATCTCTCAATCACACACAAGAAATTCATGAAGCGAGATCGTGTTGTGGGCCAATTGGGGCCATTTCACACATATATTATACAAGTTGGAAAGTATTACTTCCAAGAGGTTAAGGAGGAAGCCTTGTCTGCAGCCAAACAAAGGTGGGAAGTCTTCAACGTTGTGCCAACATTACTGTTAGAAATCGAGAACCATTTGGATACCAGAACTTTAAAGTTGCCTCCTCTGATTTCCATAAGTATAGTAACATGATCTTAAACATGGGGTCCAAATCGATAAGATATCGGTATAGAAATCCAATCATATGGTATCCTCAAAATAAGTATCGTTGTGACTACACCTTGAGAGATCAAGACATTAACCAGGCTTTTGCTATACTTAAGAAGAAAAATGGCCTCATATATTATAAGGAGGAGGTATATCCTATCTATTCCCTAACTCAGCTACACCTCAACTATTTAATTGCATGAGGTCATGCAAGAAGGTAAGATGGGGAGTAGGTTGGGTCAAGGAAAAGGTATGTTTTCTCCTTGGTAATCTCTTTATTTAGCACTCATCCTCACATGATTATCTATGTTTATGAATAAAAGTAGAGGAAATAATAGCTAAAAGCGATTAAAAGTAATCAATAACAAATTAGAAGAATCTAAGCTGGAAAAACTAATTTTTACTATCTTTATGTGCAGAAGTCACGAATTGATAGATGGCTACCCAATCGATAGAATGATAGCATCTCACAATGGAAAGCAACAACATTAGAGGCAAGGCAGGACAATGGAAGGCCGAGCAAACTAATGACTATTTTATGATAGAATTAGATCAAGTGTAGCAAAATCCTCAGGATCCACTGATCCTGAGTATTCGCTTTTATCTATTTACTTTCTAAATGTAATATATAAGGCCAAAAGGAAGAACTACACGAAGTTCATAATTTCACAATTTGTAATTATTCTTTTTGACATATGATACTATTATTTTCGGTGTTGTAACTTGGTTACTTATATTACTGAAGAAAGCTTGCGTTTAATTCATACTTATATTTTGAGTATCTCTTAGTGGAGACTTCTAGTGACTTTGGGCCCAGTCAAGAGAAGGTCTACTACTTCGCCTATGTCATAATGTTTTCTATTTATTTCTTGATTTATTATTAATGTTACTTTTAATTATTGTAAGGATTGTCGACTCAATTTAGGTTTGTTGTTCATTTGACATTTAGAGCGATCTGTGCGATATATGCAATTAATACTTTTCATTGAATTAGTTATGCTAGTTCCAACTCAGGTCGATGTTCCTTTCAAATAATGTTATCAGAGATTTCAGAGATAGAATTAATCACTTTGTGCTTCTACAGTCATTTTCTATTTAGATAACATTTCGTACTCATGTATTGTTTATTGTTCAACTCAGAATTTTTGTTCAATTTGGAATTGTTGTTCAATTCAGAATTGCTATTCAATTCAAAATTGCTATTCAATTTATATCTGTTGTTCAATTTGAAATTGCTGCTTAATTAAGTTTTTATGTTTATTTGGGATTTGTTGTTCAATTACCATTGTTTTTAATTGTCACGGTTCTTTTTCATGAGTGAGCAAGTTAGCTTCAATTCTATTTAAGACTGCCAAGCATGATTCTTTACAAGTTTTATTCAGATCTATTTTCTTCCATGATAGGTTAAGTAGAATTACAAAGTGTGTTATGAATTTCCTTCATAATTACTTCTTTCAAATTTGATTGAATTGAATTTGAAGAAAATAGTCATTAGTAATTGCAACAATTTGTTATTTGTTAACCTCTGAATTCATTGAATATATAGTTCTCACTCTTGAAATAAAAATACTTGCCTCGGGTTGATAATTAGTGTAGGAATTAATATTTCCTATAAAAGACATCTTAGTGCACCAATATAAACCACCTCCACCCTCAAGCTACAGTGATTTAACCTAAACTAGTCCATAAATCACCAAAACCAAAACAATATTGGATGCCTCAAGATTTCTTCACCATACCTAAAGGAATTTTTGTATCTCCACTCACCTGTCAAGAGCTTCTTGGAGAAAACCATCTCCACCCTCAACCTTTAGGATTTTCTTGAGACCAACTCAACCAGATCTAAATCCACCAACAATCCAAAGCTCAACCAAAATGGAAACCCACTACACCATGGCTATTTAAGAAATGTAAAAGGAAAGGATATATACCATTGTCAATCCAGGAAAATCCCATGCCAATGAAAACGAACATGACTAGTAAACCAATTCATAAACCATGCATTCACATCCTAGCGAGATAACCAAACATGTAACCTGTTACCTACAAAATCCTCTTGCTAATTTCTCTTTCTCTGCTTGATTTCTTTCTTTGCTTACTGTTGTCCAATCTTCCAAGTTTAAAATATTGAAATAATTAAACTACATTTTATTATACATTTTAGAAACACTAGTTTCTTTGCAAGATAAATTCTTGTCATGATAACAATTAATATAACTAGCATAATAGACATGAATCTATGAGAGATCAAAACGCTTACCTCATGGTACAACTCACATTTAAAAATAAATCATAAAATTAAACTAAATTCTATATTTTTAATTTTTTTTTATATTATTGTTATTATTATTATAATAATAATAATAAAAAATTATATGAATAAAATTTATATACACTTAATAAACTTGTAACAAGGTTGTTAACCATGGATATTCACCTTCACTTTATCATAGAAATTATTATTACGCTGTAAATAACCTTTGTTATAATATCATAGGCCAATACCATAACTTAATAATATAAAATACCCAAAAACCATAACATAGTCAAAATAGTGTGTGTTTGTGTGTGTAATTTAATTTAATTTCAAATTTTTTTTACTTTTTTTTTATAGATTAAACTGAAAAATAGAAATGAGATATTTACCTTTGAGATAAATCTTAGTCACCTATCCTGACTGTTACTAAAAATATTTCATGGATATTTCATAAAAGTCAAATCCTTACCATCCATCTATTAGTTATTGATAAATGGTGTAGCTATATAAATTAAATGGTTGGAAAATGATGATAAGCATCAATATGTAATAAGCATCAAACCACATGATAATACATATCACATTAATACAACTAAAAATATCATAAAAAATAAGTAAATTATATTTACCCCCCCCCCCCCGCCCTTATACACACAAACATATATAAATTGTAGAAATTCCCACCGTAGATCAACAAATTATGCAATATAATAAAGCAAAATACAAGATCTATTTCTACAATCAAATTTTGTGAAAGCTTAATCAATTTGAGCTATATCAATCGGAAAACATATAACTGAGAATGAGAAAGAAATCATACATGAACATAGAAGAATACTCTGGGGAAAGCCTCAACTAAAACCCCTATCTCTATATTATCATACAAGTGGAAATATGTCTGGATTACACAAAGCATTAGCTCACAAGCTATCCTGCTCTCAATACAATCCCTCTGCTACTCATAGACAGTCAAAGGATTCTCACAAACCTTCTCCTCTGTCCTCCAAGCCTCCTATTTCCATGTGCAGTTTTTCTTGGGGTCCAGTGCTTCCACTTGTGTGAATTCCCACCTCACACTGCTCACTTGGCTCAGTAGTAATTGTGCAATCCTAAAGGAGATGATTCCTTCTACATGGATGAGTTTCCTATATATGAAAATTCCTCCAACTGATAGTACATTGTCCCTTGCTTTGATCTCAACTAGGTCTGTATCTGAACTAACATGCAAGATTATTTATGAGAGAATATTCAGTTATCTGAAGTGCAGCAGTTACATGCATGCATGCATTAAATAATTGAACTCACAATTAGTTAAACAAACTATTTGAACTAATCTAATTGGACTTAACATAGTTAACTGAGATAACTAATTACAACTCAAAGTACAACTCATCCTGATCTCCTTAATTAAGAGATAACTTCCTCAATCAAAGGGATAATTGTTGCACGTTTTCACATAGACTTCATGTTTGATTTTCTCTAACTAATTAACTGAAGATGAATTAATTAATTATTTTACAAACAACTGCTAAGATCAAATTCGAATTATTCTTCGGGACTAATTAAAATTGGAATCCATCCCAAAATGCTATTTATAGCAATGTTATTTTTAGCACCTCCATTTTTCATTCCTTGTTGCTATGTCCAACACTCGCGTCCAAACTGCTATTTATAGAAATGTTATTTTAGCATTTCTATTTTTAGCATTTCTTGTTGCCATTTTCAACACTCCCTATCAACAAGAAAGGAATTCAACTTGAAACTGATCTTGAACCTTTGGAATGTTCTGCATGCAACACTTCTCCCATGTGTTATTGCTCCAGCAACTCTAGAAACAAAAAATCTCCCAACTGACCTCCCTATTGGGATAGAAACACCCTCTGATGCTGAAGCTCCCTCTGCCACTCACAAGTGCTCCCTCTGTGACCTCTAAGCTACTACAACACTCCATGCATTTCGCATCGTTGCACACCTCTCTGTGCCATCCTTGATTGGTGCAACACTCCTGTGCCTCTCGCATTGTTGCAGCCTGCTATCACTTCACTGTCCTAGGATTCCTGCACTATAGCTCCCTTTGTCGCTCCATCTGCATCTTCCTCTACCCATTAGCTAGTCTTGCTACTCCTCGTCAGGGCTCCCATAGAAAGGTCTAATCAAAGAGGTTGGGTACATCAATGATCCTGCCCCTATTCCAACCTTCTTGGGACTGTCACTTCACATCGCCCCACCTCCTACCTAGAGGTATGAATGCATGTGATCCCTCTACCCACTGGGCTTGAAATTTCCCCCTACTAGAGGTCTCTGCATGAGTAGATTCCTCCACTTAATCTCGTCTCGGCTTCTCTAGTTGTGGCTACTACACAACCTCCTGAAGCTAGTTCACCAATTATGGCTCCTCCACAGTTGTCTGAGACTTCGTCTGGTGCTACATGTTGAGAGGTAATGTACTCTCCCTCTCAACCACCAAGCCTCCAACAGTTGCCTTGCTCCTCAAGGCTTCGCATGCATCTTGAACCTCTAGAGTATATAGGTTCTTGAATCATGAACCGATCTGCTTCAACTATCTAGTGGTGATGTGTCGAAGGAAAACTTTTCCCTTATTGAAGACTACATCACAACCTTTGTCTTCCAGCATAGCAACAGACACAACATTCTTCTTCAGACTTGGTAGATACTTTACATCAGTCAAGGTAATGCGAGCTCCATGCTCCCACTAAAAAACAACCGTGCCTACACCTGAGACACTATACTTTCATCATTACCCATCGCTATGAGTATCTGGAAACCTCCAAGGTACTAGAAAAACTCTTGTCGTCGGTCATGTGGAAAGAAGCTCCACTGTCAAGAAACCAACCACACCCCACCATGGATGAAACCATGCATGCGAAGAGGGTGAAATCCAACTCGAACTATGGGGCCAATGCCTCACCTTCAGATCCTTCCTTGGATCCCATCTTGGATTTCTTCAATGGACAATTTCTTGCAAAATGGCCCACCTCATGACAATGAAAGCATCGAACTTTCGATTTGTCAAACTTCTTCCCACCATGGGAAGAACTCAATTTAGGATGAGAAACCTTCTCCTTCCCTTTCTTTGCCTTACTCAATAAGGCAAAATTTTCTTCATCCTCCTTGGATGAAGAACCATCTCTGGTGCTTCTTCTTATATCCTCCTACATTAGATCCGACCAAAGTCGTTCCCAATCTAGTAGTTTCTCTCTTCCATTTACGAGTCTTGGTAGTTGTGCCAGCTCTTAGGAAGATCGAGGAGAGCTAGACTCACCATGTCATCATCGGTTGTCGTGATCCCTACACTGCCAAGGTCATCCCTATAGGTGGTGAGCTTGTTTAGATATGTAGAGATCATTTCGTCCTTTTCACACTTGATTTTCTGAAGCTTGTCTTTCAGCGCCAACTTCCTTTGATCACTGCTATTTTGATATAGAACTTTCAATGTTTTCCACATCGAAAATGGTGTCTCCTTCCCATGGAAGCTTGAGACAATGTGGTCTTGAACTCCCTTCAGGAGGATTCTCATCACTCTAGCCACACATTTCTTCCATTCTACCAATTTTGTAGCATTAGCTACTACTAGCGTGGGGACTTCTTGATTAATGAATTCCTTTAGACCATTGTCCTCTAATACTACTTCCATGTGATCCTTTTAGGCTATATAGTTCGTGCTGCCATCAAGGGAATACTCATGTCTTAAATAGTTGAACGCCATTGGTGAAATTGAGATGTGATAAGAACTCAATTTCTATAATCAAGAACTTGAAACTTTGAATGTATCCCTTATTTGTATATTATTCTTCACTTTGATCACCTTTGCTCTGATACCATGTAGAAATTTCTCTATAGATCAGCTAGCTCTGATACCATGTAGAAATTCCCACTATAGATCAATTGATTATGCAATATACTAAAGCAAAATACAAGATCTACTTCTACAATCAAACTTTGTGGAAGCTTAATCAATTTGAGCTAAATCAATCAAAACACATATAACAGAGAATGTGAAAGCAATCACACATGAACACAAAAGAATACTCTGGGGAAAGCCTCAGCTAAAACCCCTATCTCTGTGTTATCATACAAGTGGAAATATGTCCAGATTACACAAAGTATTAGCTCACAAGCTATCCTGCTCTCATTACAATTCCTCTGCTACTCATAGATAATCAAAGGCTTCTCACAAACCTTCTCCTCTTCCCTCCAAGCCTCCTATTTCCTTGCGCAATTTTTCCTAGGGTCCAGTGCTTCCACTTGTGTGAATTCCCACCTCACACTGCTCACTTGGCTCAGTAGTACCTGTGCAATCCTGAAGGAAATGATTCCTTCTGCATGGATGAGTTTCATATATAGGAAAATTCCTCCAACTGATAGTACAATGCCCCTTCCTTTGATCTTGTTAGCGCTCAAATCTACCTTAGGCTAAAATAAGGTAAAACTCAAGGCTACATCAAACCACGCTCAGCCTCGTAGCTAGCCCTACGAGGACAGGAGAGGGCTCTCTCCGGGTCAATCTCGGCTAAAGGTAATCGATAAGGCTCGATATGACTAAATTGGTAATTGATCTTAGGCTACGTATAAAGTACAAGGAGTTTGAGGTTGATTTTTGAGGTTTTTGTTGAATTTAAGGGAAAGGCAATTTTGGGTGCGGGGATGAGACACAGTTTTCGCAAAGGTCCGATTGGGGCAAGGAAGGCGATTGTCTTGATGATTTTAAAGTGAAAGATATGGATAGATCAGACTGGCGAGGAGCTAAGGAGAGAAAGGAGCTTTCAAGGATTCTCCTTAAACAGATGAAAACATGGAAAATCAAACAAGCTTAAAGGCAGAGCATAACAAATTATGGATTCTACCTTAACACTTCATTTGTTCAATTGCAGAAGATGAGAAAAGGAAATGATACACATAACAACTTACACATACTGAAAGAAGCACACCATCAAAACATAAAGCCACATGAATCCCAAACAGTGCTGCAAAACCCTGGTCTTTCCTTTGCCAAAATTGCAGAGATACAATCTACAATAGAGTCTAGGCTTTTCCCAAAAGTCAAACCCTGAAAATGACTTAGAAAAGACATAATATAGGCAAGCCAAACCATCCCCTTTCCTCTAGGGGTAGAGCTCATCATCCTAGGATTTGTTTCAACCAACTCTAAACAAAGCACTACAATCTAGGCAGTCAAAATAACTTGCCTCTATAAGGTAGGAAACTGATTCATTCATTAAATTTTCACTCTTTGGTGAATGAATCTTCTAGAACAAGTAACTAGGTGCCAAAATTACATCATGTTCAGTCAATTACATCAAGAGAAATAAAAAAATTACATCAAGAAGTGAAACTGCTGAAAACTGGCCGAATTCCTAAGCTGGAGGATGAAAATTTGACCAAAAACCTCTATGCGTAGCGCCCTGATCTCCATGCGTAGCGCACCTTTCAGCCTATTTTTCAGGCACTTCGTGACATCAAAATTGAGCTCATGATAGTGCATTGGAAAGCCCTAGATGTCTAATTTCCAACCCAAGTGGAATTTCCCAATTTCGAGCTCATTTTCCCCCTCAAAATTGCATTCTCCCAGACGTACTTCCTGCTGGAGCAAAAGGTGACAGAAAAGTGATTTTCATGGTGTTTTTGGGCCCTTTGATCATCCAGAACTTGACGAAATGCTTCAGAAATAGCTGAGCATGCATAACTCACCATGAAAAACCCAAAAATATAAAGTTTTCCTTCAGCAAGTGTACAGATCAAAAGCAAGCGCGTCGACGCACTACGCGTTGAGCTGAAAAAACCTATTTTTAGGCCAAAATTTTTCAAAATGACAAAAATTTCTCCGAATTTGCTCAAATTCGGAGAAATTTAAAAATTTGGAGCGAAGACCCTCCATCATGTATCATGTCCAGCCAATGAAGCCTCGGCCAAAATCTGGAGTGGATCAGGCTTTTTCTGTCGTTTTAGTGCTTTGCTCAACCGCCTCTTTAGAATCTTCATTTTTGCTTTGCAGACATGCATACGAGCCCAATAATGATTTTTCATATGATGAAGCATGTATTTGTCTCTATTGGCCTTTCCCAACAATTTCTCCATATGAGTGTTAACATGGATGAGCATAGACTCTCGATCAGCCGGTGTCATATCACCCAATCTCTTTCGGGCTAATTCTTGATCCTCACGGATTTGGCGCAACTCATAAAGTGTATGTTCATCATCTAGCTGTCTGTTACGCTACTCCAGGTAGTTTATTACCCACTTAGCCATCTGTAATTTCTTTCTCAGTGAGTCATTCTCAGCCTTTTGCTCCCGGATGATCTCCTTTAGCTCCGAGTTAGGAGAGATCGCATCAACATCAATGATCATGAAATCAGTGTCTCGGCCTCCTGAAGGACCCTCATCATCCATAGGCCTCTTGCCCCTGTCCTGGATCTATACGTAAGCTGAAGAAGAAGGCAAGACCCCTTCCACATCATGTGGAGATAATACTCGCGCTGCTGATGGAGTCAACGAGACCCCTTCCACCCCGAGTGGCGATATTACTCGTCGTGTAGATGAAAATAAGGCCTTGTGGCCTCACTGGTATGTCACATACACTGGAGCATTGACATGCTCAGTCTCAGGAATGTCAAACTGATGTGAAGGCTCTCCCTCATCATGAACTATCTCTGGAGGTGGCTGTGGCGTTGTGAAAAAGTGCCGAGAAATAAAATCCTCCCAGTTAATGCCCTGATGTGCCAACTGAAGAACCATTATGATCTTGATCAGCGCGTACTGATAAATACTTCTATGCTACTATGCTGGGGTCTTCTTTTGTACTAAAACAACCATCCTCTCTATGTTGTGATACATGAAGTATGGAATGTTCATCGAACGTACCCTTGTAAAATGCATCAACAAACGGACATGGTACGCATAAAGACGCGAGAATCTGCCCTCACAACTGAAATACCGAATGATGAGTTTCATCAAAGGTGCAAACTGATCACTCAGGTATTGGAAAGGAAAAACCTTGCTCAGGTGCCTCATATATCCAGGTTTGATGTATGACTCATAGTAGGATTTCTCTAAATGTTGACGCTTATTCCATTTCTCTCCAATATTTGGTATCCCAGTGGCCTCTGCAATAGTCTCTGGTGACAAAATGAAATCAAATCCGGCAAGGTTTGCATGGCCATCATGTAAATGTAGAACAAACAAACGAGCTAGTTCACGATGATGCTGAATTTGTGAAATTAGCTCACAATAGTGATAGCATGACTGAAGACGAAAACAATCCATTGCAAGCGGGCAAGCCTGCAATTGAACCAAAGAAGTGGGCTCTTCACTGAGATGCTTACCACCTTTGCCACCTCTGCGAGGCGACCATGGCACATTACCGTCTGTTGTGGAATCATTGTCATTCTCCTGTTCATAAACTGAATATGTGTCTGACATGGCTTTGAAAATACAATGTCTGTAATATGTATGTTGATATAGGCATGGTGAAATTAGAATTTCAATGCATACTCAAAACCCAAATATGTTTATCGAAGCATCATAAGAATTAAGCCATAATGGTAATAACTCTGTTTCAGTGTGTTGGCATGAATCAGTCACTATTTTGATCACAAGGACAGTTTTGACAAATGAACAAAAGTGTGAAGTGCACCCTTTGTGATGTTGGCTAAAACTTGACAAATGAGTATGGGACTGTATTTCACCAATGGAGAATGGGAAAATCTTCACAAAGCCACCCACATGTCTTTTAAAAAAAAAAAAAAAAAAAAAAAAACCCTAAGGAATGATTTTGGTATGAGCATAGGGTTTCATTTTTGTACACCCAATACATCAAATTTTCCACCTCAAACATACTACAAATAATTTAGAATTGACTGAGCAGCCATGAAACACCTACTTGCAAGTTTTGGAGTTGATTTGGCAAGATCTAGTCGCATTAAAAAAAAAAATTGGGGCTGTGACTGAGTGCATAGCGCCCGAACCCAACGCGTAGCGCACACCTGTGTGCGTAGCGCCTTTGTTTTCTTACACTGGCCATTGAGGACTAGCGCGTAGCGCGCACTCTATGCGTAGCACACAGACCCAACGCGTAGCGCACACCTCCAAACGCTGTCCGCGGGTTTGAAACATGACTTCAGCCTTCACAAACTCAAACACAATTTCTACCTTTGGAGTTTCGAACAAATGAAGCTGTTTGCCTCTTTTATATGTGAAGAAAAAATCTCACCAAATCAGATTTGATTTAAATTGGTTCAATAACCCACTTTATAATGTTTGGCACTTTTTCACCTTTGGTCTTTTAATACAATACTGCTTTTTGACTTTCTCTTGCTTCTTCTAAGGTTTGGACTGATAGTATTTTGTTGATTTTTGCAGGGATAGCTGTGATATGATCTGGCAAAGGAGACCAGGGATGCGCTTGGACAATTCAAGAACTAAAATTTTTGAAAATTTATTACAAAAAATGAAATGTCGACTTATCTTCGAAACAGAGTTTTGAAGAGAAGTCCTAATCTATCCGTATAATGATAAAAATATTTGAGATAACCACCTATCGAGGACATCCCTCTGGCCTGTTGGCTTTATTAGATTTTGCAAAAACCAAATTGACTTAACCCTAGACCTAATGACCGAGAAGACTTGTCATGACCTAGGAATTGAAACAAGGCTGCAAATGACCTTTCAAGACTTGATTTTTATGAATAGACCTGAGCCAGCAGTGCCAAGCACGAGGGGAATGAGTGACACAAACCGTTCCGTCAGATTTATGGCATGCCTTACGAAATGCAACTGATCGAAACTGATGGGACACCTAAACATGAAATGCATAAAGAGTTCTAATCTCTGACGGAGGGATAACCAGGCCAACTCTAACATTGGCTCCAATGGGGATGGTAGCTGCCACTTCTTGGAGGTGCCAAGAACTGCAGATCTTTGGGAGAGCGGATAGTGCCTCCATCCATTGGGCCATGGAGTCATTATTTCAACAGACAACACGACAATTTCAACTCATTTATGGACTGAAACTTGACTGAAATGATTGAAAAACTGACACGGCAAACTTCAAACTAAACTGTAATGAAACTAGAATGAAATGCTTCCCTTTAGCTACTTATTTATTTACAAAATCTACCCTACTTGGCTGCAAAAACAATAGATCAGGTAATACTATAATGCCAGATTAAACATTCAAGTAAATCTGAGAAGAACGCTACTTGAGAGTGCTTCCACGAGGACACAAATGTAATTGCCAGCAGCCCTTCATGCACGTAATGAGCCTGGTCATGTAAAAGATAGTTTGATCTATCAATCAAACTGAAAAACATTTCCATGTATGTTGCAATAGGATCGCAAAAGCTAGACTCTGTTTGCTGCCCCAATTCCACAATACATACCTCCAGCTGCACACTGTCAATGCAAACATCTGTAGGCAACTCTATTATTTCTTGTTTCGATGGAAGAAGGGTTTCCAAGAACTTTTTGAGATCTCGGAAATCATATGACGGGATCTTCTCATTCAAATACTGAATCTCCTTCTCAAGTTTTTCAGCAATTAACTCACAGACACCAGTTTTAGTTTCAAGAGGAAACTTCGGAGATTTCAAACATTGAAGTAAGGCACTAAACAATTCTTCACTAATTTCAATATCCACTAACCAATCTCTAACTTCTTTTACAGCTTCACAAAGTGCAGGGTTTGCCACATACCCTACCATTGCATAAATGGATCAGCGAGCACTGTAATGCATAGATCGAGTTGGAGTCGCTAGGTGAATGTTTTAGCCTTCATATGTGTCTGACTGCTGTCCACCATTAGCATCAAATCTGCAACTTGATTTCATGTACTAGGACAAGACAACCAGCAAGTCGAATGTCACATCAACAACAAATCATCTTCCCCAGTATGGTCGCTACTATGTTAGTGCTCGAATCTGGCTCAGGCTGACGAAGGCAAAACTCAAGGCAACAACAAACCGAGCTCAATCTCATAGCTAGCCCTACGAGGATAGGAGAGGGCTCTCTCTAGTCAATCTCGATAAAGTGAACAATAGGGTGTGAGATGACTTAAATGTGAACTGATTTTAGGCTAGTAAATTGATAGGAAAAGGGGTTTTAATGAATGATGAGTTTTCAGGCTGCATGGGGCAAAGAACAGCTTGAATAGGGAAATATAATCAAAAACACAGATTATCTCCTGAGGCAAGATAAGCAAGAAATTTAACATCAAATTTGAAATAATGTGGAGTGGGTGAACTGTTTGAGAGGTTGACAAGGGCATAGAATATGAATCCTTGTCAAACAGAAGAAAACATTAAATATGAACACTTCCTCAAGATAGAGAAAATAAATTGAATTCTGCCTTTCTCACTTAAAAGTATTCATTTAGAAACGATTATGAAATGAAATGGAAACACAACAAACTACATATGAAACTTAGACAAATGTTAAATTCATACCACAAGAATCTCAGGGGTCAGAGCTGCATATTTTATTTAAATCCTTGTCATAACTGTACAATAAACCTTTGTATTTCTCCTCCACCAGCTTTCAGAACTCTCCCTTTACACATAACTCTGCGTATAATAAATAGATTTCATCATGGGAGATCAACCGAAAGTGGGACAAAAGGTGAAAGGCCAACTTCCTGTAAAGGGGGAGCGTTACACTTAAAAACTGTTTGATAGCCCAGGAAAAGACAACACCTGTAGTGCAGATACTTTGAATCATAACTGAAGTCCAAAAATAAACCACATGTTCCTATTTCTCTGTTGTGACAGATGTCTTTGTTTTAAATTGTAGGCGTTTAATCTGTGACTGTTTGCTTTCCATTTGAATGAAACCAAATTTTTAATAAAACTGATCTTTTAAATCATATTTCACCTGAACAATCCTGGCTATAATTTACGTAGCTCAACACGTGTTTTTAGTTTGAAGACATTTACTTGTGTCACCACTGTTTGATTACCAGCTTGACATGTGCAACATTAGTGATAACATTGCTAAGGTGGAATGTTATGAGACGTTGTTTCAAACTGCCATTCACTCTCTGGATCACGTAGGGCTAGACTTCAGAGATATAAGTCAGATCCCACTTCCAATTAGAGCAACTAGCATATTGGCCGACTGTAGAGCCTGCATTATCAATGTGAATACCAAATGCAATACCACTGTTTCAAGGTCGAGAGTTGTGGTTAGTATAGAAGATGCAATAGCCTGTTCAAGAATCATTAGATTGCAGCATGATTTATCAAAGGATATGCTCGATCTTAAAGACTGCACTACTTCTTTGCTTAAAACAGTAGCCAAGGCACTCTCAATCAAGCTGCCAAGGGCATCTCTTCATGGACATGGTGATTCTCTCATTATCCTGAGGCACCCACCTCCGCAATTTGTTTGAAAGGGTGAGGAATCATAACAAAGGGCACTATGCCTCTCATTTTCTATTGCATGAGTTAGAGAGTGCAGATGTCTTAGTGAGAAAGAGATAGCACCGAGATCTCATTACTGTATTGAGATATCACCACTACAATTGCACCGAGATCCCATGATTTCATTGCCGCAAACATACCAAGATCCTTTACCATTGTAATTAGACCGATACCTGTGATAATATTTGAGACGATAACGAAATTGAACTAGCCCGAAACTTCTAAGATTGTAATAGCTAGAAAATTCAAATGATTAACCCGTCCAGATCGATTTTGACATTTTCTTCTGCCCATGCTTTAAATCATATGATCGGACGCCGTTGGAACTCTTTTTTTTTTTTTTTTTTTAGTGCTCGAATCTGCCTTGGGCTGAGGAAGGTAAAACTCAAGGCAACATCAAACCAAGCTCAGCCTCGTAGCTAGCCCTACGAGGACATGAGAGGGCTCTCCCCAGTCAATCTCGATAAAGTGAACAATAGGGTGCGAGATGACTTAAAATTGGAATTGATTTTAGGCTAGTAAATTGATAGGAAAAGGGGTTTTAATGAATGATGAGTATTCGGGCTACATGGGGCAAAGAATAGCTTGAATAGGAAAATATAATAAAAAACACAGATTATCTCCTGAGGCAAGATAAGCAAGAATTTTAACATTAAATTTGAAATAATGTGGAGTGGGTGAACTGTTTGAGAGGTTGACAAGGGCATAGAAGATGAATCCTTGTCAAACAGAAGAAAACATTAAATATGAACACTTCCTCAAGATAGAGCAAATAAATTGAATTCTGGCTTTCTCACTTAAAAGTATTCATTTAGAAACGATTATGAAATGAAATGGAAACAAAACAAACTACATATGAAACTTAGACAAATGTTTAATTCATACCACAAGAATCTCAGGGGTCAGAGCTACATCTTTTATTTAAATCCCTGTCATAATTGTACAATAAACCTCTGTATTTCTCCTCCACCAGCTTTTAGAACTCTCCCTTTACACATAATTCTGTGTATAATAAATAGATTTCATCATGGGAGATCGACCCAAAGTGGGATAGAAGGTGAAAGGCCAACCGCCTGTAAAGGGGGAGCATTACACTTAAAACCTGTTTGATAGCCCAGGAAAAGAAAACACCTGTAGTGTAGATACTTTGAACCATAACTGAAGTCCAAAAATAAACTCCATGTTCCTATTTCTTTCCTGTGACAGATGTCTTTGTTTTAAATTGTAGGCGTTTAATACATGACTGTTTTCTTTCCATTTGAATGAAACCAATTTTTTAATAAAACTGATCCTTTAAATCAGATTTCACCTGAACAATCCCAGCTACAATTTACCCAGCTCAACACGTGTTTTTAGTTTGAAGATATTTACTTATGTCACCACTGTTTGATTACCAGCTTGACATGTGCAACATTAGCGATAACATTGCTAAGGTGGAACCTTATGAGACATTGTTTCAAACCACCATTCACTCTCTGGATCACGTAGGGTTGGACTTCAGAGATATAAGTTAGATCCCACTTCCAATTAGAGCAACTAGCATATTGGCTGACTGCAGAGCCTACATTATCAATGTGAATACCAAATGCAATACCATTGTTTCAAGGTCGAGAGCTGTGGTTAGTATAGAAGATGCAATAGCCTGTTCAAGAATCAATAGATTGCAGCTTGATTTATTAAAGGATATGCTCGATCTTAAAGACTGCACTACTTCTTTGCTTAAAACAATAGCCAAGGCACTCTCACTCGAGCTGCTAAGGGCATCCTTCATGGACATGGCGATTCTCTCGTTATCCCGAGGCACTGTTCCCGCCTCCTCAATTTTTTTGAAAGGGTGAGGAATCACAACAAAGGGCACTACACCTCCCGTTTTCTATTGCATGAGTTAGAGAGTGCAGATGTATTAGTGAGAAAGAGATAGCACCGAGATCTCATTACTGTATTGAGATATCACCACTACAGTTGCATCGAGATCCCATGATTTCATTGCCGCAGACATACAAGAATCTTTACCATTGTAATTAGACCGATACCTATGATAATATTTGAGACTATAATGAAATTGAACTAGCCTGAAACTTCTAAGATTGTAATAGCTCGAAAATTCAAATGATTAACCCGTCCAGATCGAGTTTGACATTTTCTTCTGCCTATGCTTTAAATCATATGATCGGACGCCGTTGGAACTCTGTTTTTTTTTTGGGGTGAAATTTATAAGCAGTGGCACAATTTCTGTGGTGTTCCGGATTTGTGCGCTGCGCAGGCTGTTTAGTGCACCACGCCATGTGAGTGCGTCGCGCCAGTGTCAAAAATGGACTGTGGAGGAGCACCCAATGTGCCGCGCAGCCCATGTGCATTACACCATGTGCTCTATGCGCCACGCTGAGCAAACTTCATTCATCTTCACCCAATTTCACTCTAACTATATCAACTATGCCTTCTAGGCTTTTCCTCAAGTCAAATATAGGCAAAGAGCATATCATGGCAATATTTAACTCTCAGATTATCATTTGATCTTTCTATATTCACAAAATTGGTTGATCTTTCAATGTCTTCATTCTGAAATGAAGGTTTACATGATGGTTTAGACATGATCAAATCATTTCCTTCACAAATAAGACTTTGTTGTGCAGATTGAAGGTGGAAACCATTTTATATGTGCCTTCCATCCCTTAAATTCCTATGCTGATATCTCTATTGTTGAAATGCGTTTGAGTATCTTCTTTGCAGCCACAAAAGAGCTTAAACGGCATTGGACAATTTAAGAGGAACCAAAAGTGAACTTCCTACAACTATACATTTGCACCAACTTTCTTCCGTAGCTTTTTAGACAAGATTTTCTAAAATAACATTTGACCAAATTGCCCTCGTTCTATGCCTGGATGATTTTTCCTTACAATTAAATTCATTGTAGAAATGACTTGCAATTTTATGCTCCTGCCTGGATTATCCAACCTCATTTGATGAAGTTTTTGGTGAGTTTGATTTTGACAGAGAATTGACGAGACTGAGTCTAACATTGGCTCCAATTGGGATGGCAGCTGCTGCTCCGTGGAGGTGCCAAGAACTGCAGATCTTTGGGTGAGCATACAGTGCCTTCATCCATTGGGCTATGGAGTCCATTATTCCAACATGACTCAATTTATTTACATAAAACTTGACTCAAACAGACTCGATGCAAACTGAAATGACTGAACAGCTTGACTCTAACAAACTAACTCAAAATGACGAAGACCTGGACTTAAAACTTAAAGCTGGGTGGCAGTACATGACCACCTTTATTTCTTACAAGACTACATATCATCAAACTATATTAAACTGCCAATGTAACCAATCAAGAAGATGGCTCCTTGACTGATTCTTCTGATCATATCTTCTGGTCACCAATTCATATTGGTAACTGGACCTCCCAAAACATAATTGGCCATGATCTCCTTCATCACTAAACATTGCAATAAACACTTTCACTGTTGACTGCAACAAATCTGCCATTGGATCGTGAAGAAACAAGGTGTGCTTGGCTTCAAATTCTAATCTTCTTTCATCATGTGCTTTAGTAAAAGTATACTCATGGGCTTCAAAAAACTCTGAACAGGTAGATGAATAGATATCTTCTTGGAAAAACATTTCAATACATGATATATATGAAGAGGGATCTAAATGGAAATCCTGAATGTTTTGATCTTCTTTGGTGTGAATGTACTGTAAGTCCTCCTCATATGATATGACAGCTAGGTTTTCATGTTCCTTATTACATTCATTAATCATAAGAAGAGAAACTTCATATGATTCTTGAAGTGCACAAATGACATTTCTAGCATCTACCATAAATTCATCCAGAGGAACTGTTTCACTTACTTGAATGAAGATCCCATATTTCTTTTCATTAGCTGACTGGATTGTTTCTTCATGAAGTCTGTGTTCTAATGATGGACTAGCAGTAGGACTGAGAACATTTGGATCCATACCTCTGTCTTCTACATTCCAGATGAACTCAACAATAAAGTCGTCATAATGTGAATGTTGATTTGAAATAGCTGAGTGGACATTATCACAATCTGCAATCTGCATGTTGTCTTCTTCTGTGGGCAAATCTGAAATAGAACATTCCCTTTCATCATCTTCAGCCATATGGCCATCTTCAACTTGTTGATCTTGATTCTGTTGCAAAATTTCCTGAGCATCTTGATGGGTATCCTCTAGGTTCTCTTCATGTTGCTAAAATGGATTCTCATACAAAGCTTCCATGATTTCTCCGTCCATGAAATCATTATCACCATAAAAACTCTCTAGATCTTCAATGAAATTATGTACATGGCTACAACAGTTCTGAACTAAAATCATGGATGGATATGATTCTTTATACTTTTCAAAGAACACGGCATGAAAATCCCTTAAACAATAAATGGAATCAGATGGAAAACTTTCATACCAGGATCGGGCTTCATCTTCCAGAGTAGCCATAAACATTTTCATCAAACAATGTTTATGAAAATTGATCTTAAAGTTATGCACATGAATGTGAAATTTCACCAGATGAAGAGCAACGTCATTACCTTCCTGATTTTTTAACATAGGAAAATTCTGAAGCCAATCCACCTTGGGCATCTTATTTGGAAAACCTGGGATGTGATCTCGGCTCATGGGAGCGTATGTTCTTGCAATCCAGTCCATCAGTAGTGAGGTCGCAATGAAGCATTGATTTCTGGATTTTTTAGTGAATGAAGTCGCCAGGTGAAGGATTTCAGCCTTGCAATGTCTAATCGTTGTTCACCATCAATGATCAGATCTAAACTTTGTCATCCTTTACTGGGAAAGACGATCTCCAGTATGGTCGCCACTATGTTAGCGCTCGAATCTGCCTCAAGCTGAGGAAGGTAAAACTCAAGGCAACATCAAACCAAGCTCAGCCTATCTCAGGACAGGAGAGGGCTCTCTCCGGGTCCATCTCTGCAAAAGTTAATCGATGAGGCTCGAGATGACTAAATTGCTAATTAATTTTAGGCTAGGTATGAAGTACAAGGAGTTTGAAGTTGATTTTTTGGGGTTTTTGTGTTGAAACAGGGAAAGGCAAATTTGGGTGCGGAAATGAGACACAGTTTTTGCAGAGGTCTACTTGGGGCAAGGTAGGCGATTGTCTTGATGCTTTCAAAGAGAATGAATGGCTAGATCTGAATGACGATAAGTTAAGGAGAGCAAGAAGCTTTCAAGGATTCTCCATAAACAGATGAAAACATGAAAAATCAAACAAACTTAAAGGAGAGCATAACAAATTATGGATTCTACCTTAACACTTCATTTGTTCAATTGCAGAAGATGAGAGAAGGAAAATGATACACATAACAACTTAAAAATACTGAAAGAAGCACACCATCAACACATAAAGCCACATGGATCCCAAACAATGTTGCAAAACCCTGGTCTTTCCTTTGCCAAAAATGCGGAAGTTAATGTACAATAGAGTGTCAAGATTTTCCCAAGAGTCCAACCTCTCCAACCTCTGAAAATTATTAAGAAATTACATCATATAGACCATCCTAACCCCTTCCCAGGCCTGTATGGGTCGAACTCCTCCTTCTAGGAGCAGTTTGAACTAATTCCAAACATAGAGCTGAAAACTAGGCATCCAAACAACCTGTCTCTAAAAGAAGGGAAATTGATTCATTACATTAAATTTTTGCTATTTTGTGAATGAATCATCTAGAATAGGTAAATAAGTGCCCAAGTTACATCATGTACATAAAATTACATCAAGCTAGGTCAAAAATCACATCAAGAGGTGAAAGTAGTCATAACTGGCCGAAATTCTGAGCTGGAAGGTGAAAATTTGACCAAAAATCTCTATGCGCCGCGCGCCTGAGCTCTGTGCGTCACGCATATTTCAGCCTACTTTTGGGGCACTTTCAGGATTCCAAATTGCGTTCAGGTTGGCTTGTTGGAAAGCCTTGCCTGTCTACTTTCCAACCCAAGTGGAATTTTCCAATTTGGTGTCCATTTGCCCCTCCAAAAGTGCATTCTCCCAAGACTGCTTCCTGTGTGTCAAAATAGGGGCAGTGAGGTCATTTTTTGCATTTGTTTGACCTTTTGGGGACCCATAACTCACCCAAACTTCTTGTCCAAGTACCAAAATTCATGATTCTCCATGAAAAATCCAAAAATGCAAGCCATTTGTGATTTGGAGCTCCCAATCCTATGGGTCGCGCGAGGTGCGCGACGCATATAGGGAAAAACCCTGTTTTTTAGTGCAAACATTCCAAAATGTCAAAAATTTCTCCAAATTTCTTGAAATTTGGACTGAAGGTTCTTCATCAAGGAATGATGAGCCAAGGATGCCTCAGCCAATATCTAGAGTCCTTCATCCACTTTTTTCCTCCTTGAAGCTCTCTTTACCTTTGCTTTCAAACTCCCGATTCTCGCTTTGTACACCAAGTTCCGAGACAAGTAATGATATGTCTGCCACCTCTATGAAGCCTCATGAGTGCATGTCCTTCCAAGGGTGAGTCACTTTGGGTTTCCACTTTATAATCAGATGAATGACTAGATGACATAACTGTTGTTGCATGACTACCTTGGATGAATGCTGATATGTGAAACTGTTGTATACAACTAAATGTGAACCGCTCTTCTGATCTAAACAATATTGGCAAATCTAGGCAAAGTATTGGTGAATTGGTGAAGTTTCCAGCAAGTTTCAGGGCTTGAGACTATATGCGCCACGCGCTTACCCAGTGCACCACGCGTGTGTAAATTTACACTGGCCAATGGAGCTCAGTGCGCTGCGTGCACCCAATGTGTCGCGCGCACATAGTGCATTTTGCAGGAGGATTTTGAAGGCCTTCCCGGTGTCCAAATTGGGAACAAGATCACGCGTTGGAAATGTTCTTGAATCTACTTTCCAACTCAACTAGGATTTTTCAATTTGGAGTTCATTTGCCTTGTCAAAAATCAAATATTCCAAGACTGGTCAAAATGTGCCAAATGAGGCTGCCTCAAGGCAGAGTGCTGTTGCAGTCAACTTTTGAATGCCTTCCTCAACTCCACATTGAGCTCATGATAGTTCATTGGAAATATATTTTTGTCTATTTATCCTTTGACTCATCAAGAAAGTTATTTGGCCAACCAAGCTAGGAGAAAACTTGATTTGCCCAAGGTCACTTCAAAGGTGCATCAATTCTCCTGAGGCGATTGTATTTTTGACATTTCTCTAAAACCATAACAGATGTGTAAAACGTGAAGGAGGTTTTTCTTCCCTGGCCTATTGTGGAGAAAAACCTCTCTCAGTTTTTCAAAATTCATCTTTCATTGCTCTGGAACATCTTTTGAGGGAAACTTATCCCGATGTGTGAAACAAGGGATTTTGTCGAAATGAAGCGAAATGAAGGGGATAAGGGGCTTCTAACTTATTGGGGAAATTTTTGGAAGTAGGGAGGGATGTTAGGAAGTAGGGGAAAGTGGAATCGCAGAGATCGAGGGAGGGGAAGGGGTCCAAAAGGGCAAAACACAGGCCTAGCCTAGAAAATTGCCAAGTTGTGGCAAGAAACTAGGGTTTGTGCAAAAATGAGGAATTTGGGGGATATTAGTGATGGGAAGTGTTTGATAAGATATATTAAGGATAGGGGAAGGTGTATGAACATCTGGATGCAAGTTTTGCTAATTATTTGACCGTCCAAGAGAAATTTCCTTCAAAACCCTAGGAGAGGGAAATGACCTTACCTAGGCGCAACTGAAGCATGAACAAGGTGTGAAATGACACAATGGAACTTGACATGATGATGAAAACCCTCTAAGAAATGGTACACTCAGCTGAATGGTGACATGGACCGACATTTGGACAATTTTGAAAAGAGTGAAAACAAACCCTAGACCTAATGCCTAGTGACCAAATTTTGCTTGAAGACTCACTGAAATGACAAAATTTGATTTTGACACCTTAAAATCACTTGTAAGAGCATGTTTGATCACTGGAGGAAGGCTTCAAAGACTGACACTAACAGGCCCAACCTTTCTATCAAAATTATCAAAGAAATACAAAAGTGCAAGTTCCTTGAGTCTTCTTACAGAAACTCTGAATCACTTCTCTAAAAACATGAGAAGGTATTTATAAATAAAAGCTATACTATCAAAATAGAAAATGCATATTTTGCTGAGGAGGTTAAAACAAACACTCCTCAAAATAGGGAATAAAAAGGAAAAAATAGCTTCAGCTTTAACAAGAAACGAAAGATGGGAAGGTGACTGCTCTCCCATTTATTCTTGTAACTTGTAAACAACTTCCATCAACTTCAATTCTTGGGGAAGAGCTAGCCTGATCCACATATGTCCTGCAAATAAGGAATTTGAAAGAGGTGGGAGCATGTATTCAGTTGCATTAAGAAGGTTGTGAAGAACTAACCATTGACCATAGGGATTTACCAAGAACCGCTGATGATATTCAAGATTTAACTTAGATAATTTCTTAATGCTATCTTCTTTTTCCTTAGATTTGTTAAGCCAATATTCTATGAGTATTTGAGTATCTTCCAGATATTCCTCTGGGTACTCAGTAATAAGATTATCATTTGTTATACCTTCTCTAACAGTTTTGGTAATTTGGCATGTTAGATCTCTCGCTCTGTAAATTTCTTCTTCAACCTGCTTAATCTAATATCCCAATCTCTTAAAATAAGATCTTTGTATGATTCTTGTATTTTGGAAAGATTTTCTTTTTATTCCATCTAAAGTTTCTTGCGAAGTGATGAAATCAGAAATATTCTTGTTGATATCTTCATAATATGTTCTTAATTTAGACATTTGATCAGTTAATGAGTCATTGTTTTTGCAGAGGTCCTTAATGATCTTCAACTTCTTACAAAAGTTCACTTGTTTTTGGGCGAGGAGAGCATTGATCTCTTCGGCTTCTTTTATGAATCCTTCAATATCAATGTCCTTCTATATCTCAGTTAGTTTAAGTTGAAGTTTGTCAATCTGTGCACTTCAGCTCTGAATATCAACTTCGTTTTGAACTTTCAATTGACTAAACTCATTTTGTAATTTTGACAACTTGAGTTTTCATTGTCTTGAATTAAGTAATGTTTCTTCTAATGCAATATTTTTTCATCTTTTTGCATAGGCTCTTGGATATTGTGAAATCTTAGATAAATCATCAGATGAATTAGCTTGATAATCTTTCCATACTACATCTAATGGGATGCTTCCAGGAAGAAGTTCTTGAGAATGTTCCATTATTTTTTTCTTCTTCTATTGACTCACGACAACACCATGTTCAGGCCTGTAGAAAATATCAAGAGGCAGAATCTGTTCTACTCTGAGAACGATCTTGGAGGTGGGGAATATCGGGATAACTTCTTTATCCATTATTTGACTTGACGACTCATTCACATGAGACTTTGTTTTGCTGGCTGCATGAGTCTTGTCTATTATCGAACACACTAGTAGACATAAACTCTTCTATTTGTTTCTTTGAAAGTAAAATAGTGGGTTTCTTTTTTGTTTCTTTTGTAGACGATGGCAAAGACTTTCCTCTAGGAAATTCTGGCTGTAAAGCAATTAGGCATTCAGAAGGTAGTTTTTGTAGCCTTTTATTTCTGTACCCTTTTAATAAGACAAAATCCTCGGTGTCTAGTCAAATTTGTGCTAAATGTTCCACCTATCTATATGACTCACATGTCTCAAACTGTTGGGCACCTAATCCTCAATGGGTTAGTGTGGAAGCCGAATGGACAAAAGGAGTCTAAGAGACCTTGGGATGTGAATCCCAACGGTCACATAATGTACTATAAATGTATATCATTTGTCAATAAAAATTGTATTGCATGTTTTATCTTTCATATTTCTCTTGCTGCCCATGTATGTTTAACATGGTATCAGAGCCATGATGTGTGGCCTGTTTTCTTCCTAAGGGTTTATCCTTTAGTTAAAAAAATATGAGATGTTGTTATTCCCTGAGCAACTGGTCTGAGCTGCCTTGAATAGCGATGGCTTGGTCTTCATTACTTGTAACTTTCCTGACTACCTAACGCCCCTGACAACCTAAAACATTGAAGCTGAGCGCATCAGACTGCATGCATTGCTGCGAGAATGGCATGATTGAGTGTGAAATGTCGAAATTTTGATGACTTGAGCTGTTTGGTTAACGCCCGACCTATACCACCTCCTCAGCCTATATTCGATTGAACGTTACCTGAGCACTCCTGCACGTCCAACGTTTCCATTATGAAATTCTATATTAGTTGAACGTTACTTGAGCACTCCGACACGTCCTGGTTTGTTAGATAAACGTTACCTGACCTCTATCTGCCATCCCTATTCTCTTTGTCTGATATTCCTCTGACATGGTATCTCTGCGCTCTCTGACTGCCTGGTTTGAACGCCTGAACTGCTCCTATTGAATGTGTTATGGTTCGATATTGAATGGTATGTGTAACACTGTCCAGTGTATCATCGTTTGGTTCATTAAATGGTTTATTTGATGTTGAATGGAATATGAACTACTGTGCGCTTATTGAAATGTTATACGCTGTGGAATATCAACAGTTTTATTGAATGCTTTGGTATATGCGTTGAACCTGAATGGTATCATGAATACGTTTACAGTTGAATGCATTTCCATTTGAACGCTTTCCATAACAGTCGAATGCCTGTTGAATAATATTAACGCTGTCCGGACAAAAGGAGTTCATTCCAAATGCTGTGCGTTGAATGGTTTGCGTTTGAATGGTGTTACCTACCCATGTTGCTCTTGTAGAGAGCTTGAAATGAAACCCTGACGACCTGATCATTTGAAGAATAGCTTTTTGGGGGTGATCTCTGGAAGGTATTAGGTGCGCAGATTTCATTCGAAACTCTGACAGAAAGAGAGAGGTATTCCATTTTCCTGAGAGGAGGAAGAAAAGGTTGGAGGTTCGGCCACCTTGGGACCGGATGCCATCATTATCATGGAGGCGAAATGAAATTCGGGCACCATCGAGGATATGAAAACCATTTCTGTTTCCGTCCGCAACGTATTGGTGAAGGCTTTCACGTATTGGTGAAGGCTTTCCGGAAAGAGAGCATACTTATGGCCAGTGGAATTGGGAGTTCCAGAACGGAGAAGAAAACAAATACGGGAGGCATGAAGATGTGGCGGCACCATGGATGGACTGGTTGAGAAGCCTCTTTATACGCCGCTGAAAACTGTCTTTACTTTATCGGTTTATTTGTCCGTTTCTAGCTGTGTTATGTTAGCGATAGAATGGGATTTTAAAAGACTTTATGATTGCCATAAGAATCTTATTTCTGCTGAGTGTTTTGCACCTGCTCAGTCTCTGTCTAACTGCTGATTGAAATCTATGTCTTAAGTTTCTTCTTCTTCGCCTTTTTTGGAAGAGAGTCCTCTTTTGCAATATTAGATGCATCATTAATTCCTTTTCAAGGAATTCGTGGTCAATACCATTGCTCTGTGAATTTCCATACTGCAATTCTCCATTGACACTATGGCCCAATCCAGATGAGTCAATTTGATCAGAATCTAGGATTGTTGGGAGACAGCGAAGACCTGAACCATAACTGCTTTCTTCAGCCTTATCCACTTCATATTTCAGCTCCTTTGTAAGTAACACATTTTTCCTACTATGGTTACTTCATGTAAATAAAGTGCAGGAAATTGAAGTTGTCAGCAAGCCCATGCCTGAATGATGGCATCTGGCTCCAAGAAGGTAGTGTTGTAGATTGACATAAATTAAAAAAACAAGGCACTGAAAATACCAGTTGCGCCTTGTGGGCGAGGAAGGATTAGCTTCAGTTGAGGTTCTCATGAGAAGGACATGAATTCAATTTTTAAACAGGTTGAGGTAGTATTTATTTATGTCTTTACATGTACCATTTTGCATTGGGAATCTACCTTTTGAGTTTCTCTCCAACAGTTTAAGCTCACTATTTTTAGCCAAATTTTTAAGTGGTATATGTTGAAAGTTGGTCTTAACGGTTGCTCCAAAGCCTACCATTAAGGCTTGATATTGTTTGTAGAAGAAGATATTACATAATTTCTCACACTCTTTATTTGTCCACTGCTAAGAAAAATGGCTAAGCTTGAAAGAATATTAGAGTTATTGAGAACTCTAATCATATCCACTGTTGACAGCGCAATCATAATCAATAAAGACATTATTGTTGACATTCAAAAATGTATACAAAATGCACAAGAAAAGATAGAGTGTTTGCAGCTTGAGACAAAGCTACAGCAGGAAGAATGAAGAACTACAACAATGGAGTCATCTTTCTGAACCTGTTTCTGTTCAGAAGATTGAAACAGACTCCCATAAACAGCAAGTCAATAATGTTCCTGTTCATTCAAATAAAGCAGCAGTTGTAAATGCAGATGAAGAAACTCAGTCTGCACTTCCCAAGCCCATCATCAGACCTTGGGAATAGCTTGTCCACAACAAGCACAGAAC